>VXAC01001033.1:938636-976218 GCA_013399225.1 Rhipidura dahli
AAAAAAAAAAAAAAAAAGGAAAAAGGGAGCAGCTAAGCAGGTTTCTCCTTGTCTGTCAGAACCACAGAGAAGACAGCTCCTGGCTTGTTCTCCCCATTCCCAGCCCTGCCTCTGGCAGACCAGGTGCAGCTTCATCTCTACCACACTGCGTAGCCCTCAACAGCTATTTCCTAAGCACTATTCAGCTCTAATTCCTTCTGCTGGAAGAGAAAGGAGACTCAGGAAAGGAGCCCTGGCCAGCCAGGGCTTCCAGTCACTACTTGTGATCTGCAGGGTTGGAAGGTGTTTAAGATAACCTGGAAATCCAGTGCCTCTAATGCATCTCAAATCAGGCACTGGAGGCAATATTGCCATCAAACTGGGTTTGATGGTAAACCTCTTCTTTAAACATGAGGAAAAAAAAAAATAAAATCACACTGAGAACAGGGTGTTTCCCACAACCAGTCTGTGCCCAAAGGGTTCCAGGAGAGGTAAGAACTATCCCAGGCACGTCCTTTGAAGTTGGGGGTTTTCCCTGCAGCAAAGGCAATCACAACTTATCATAGATGTGAGAAGGTCTGGAAATCACCCAGAGCATCCCTCAAAAGGTTTCATTTTCATGGGAGGCTCCTCAAAGCACTGCTCCTCCTCACTATGCTTCTCCCCGTGCTCAGTCTCATCAGCAGGGATGCTGTGGGGCAGCCCCTGCACAGAGGACATCCCTCATGCCTCACCAACAGCTATCCCCTGTGGACAGTGCAGCATCCTCCACTCTCACTAAGAGAAGGAAGCCAGAATGAAAGGTATGAAAAAGGTACAAGTCAGCAGTATGAGCACACAGTGCTTTGCAGCCACTCGCAGAGGCTACAGCTGCAGTTTAAAATTAATTCAAATGTGGGCTGCTCTTCCAGCGACCACAACAATGTTATCAGATGAGCTCTGCAGGTCTGCAGACAAACAGCCGACACAGCAAAGGTCACCAACAGGACCGGCAGCAGCACAGAAAGGGAATGGGGCCAACACAGCCTCGATCCTTTGGTTCATTACAACAACGTCATTTGCTGGGACTAATTAAAGTCTTTCCACACCTTGCAGAGACGGCTGTGAAATCAGAGATGAGATCTGCTCTGCCACGACCTTCTCAGCTGCGCCTTCCCAAAAAGTGGACTGCTGACCCATCGAGAATAAGAATGGAGTAAAAGGCTGGCTTCCAGCCAGCTGCTCTGAAGGCAACTGGCAGGCTGCCCTGCAGGGATGTGCTCCTATTTCTAATCAATAATGTATCTGGAGCCTCCTCCGTGCAAGGGGACCTGAGTGCCTCCTCTGCCCCACAAAGCATCCTCCCATCTCTGCACCTTGGCTTGGGACAGGGGATCAGCCTCTCGGCACACATGTTCACAGTTCACTGCCAAGTCCCCAGTTCCAGGAGGTCTCGCCAGCATCCACCGTGCTGACAGACAAGAGATCCCACACCTCAGCTCAGGTCACCACAGACTACCCATAAGGCCAGCCAGACAAGGCAAAGACATAAAACAATCTTGCAGAGAGAGGATGCTTTGCAAAGGAATGGGACAGGCTCTCCCCATCAATGCTTTGTGTACAGCTTCATCTGACCTCCCCCTCTGCAGGAAGCTCAGGATGGCAGCTCAGCTGTCCCTGCCACACTACCAAGAGACATGGCTGCCACTGCAGGGCTAGCTGCCACCAGCCCATACCAGCACCCTGCAGCCTCAGGGCTCCCCTGGAGCCCCCATGTCCCACCCCACCTTCAGCAGAGGGGAAAGCAGCCAGACCCAGCTGTGAAGTGCCAGGCAGCAGAAACAACATCTGTTTGGGGTTCAGAGTGAAGATCCCAGGCGGATGCTGGGAGCATCCCAGCTGTGCTGGGGGACCAGGCCAAGAGGCCCATTTGCTAAACACTCCAGTCAGGATATGACCAGAGGTTTGGGCAGCCCATTCCTAGCTAGCTGCTAGGAGCTGAAGATGAACCAAAGAATTTCTCAACACAGTGAAACTATTCCATCCCTGCTTACTCACCATGGGACAATGCCAGTGGCATACATTTCCTTGCTGCCTTGGCCTTCCTGTTCTAAAAACAAAGGTCCTACAGCTCCTTGGCAACCCAAGAGCTGGCCTGTGAGAGTGTGCTGTAGTGGGGAGGACAGTGTTGAGTTACATAGCCAAACGTTTGCACCGGTGAATCGGGAGGGCAGAAGGGGAGCAGACACCCAGTCAGGGTCTCTGCCCCAGACAGGGGACAAAACTCCACCCATCCAACTGTGGGGAGCATCTTCTCAATGCACCCCAATCCACTTGCACTTCCCTTTGCAGCACAGCCTGTGCTCAATCCATGTGGGTGACAGGCAACGCCTTTGCTCCATGCACGTATCCTCTTTTTCCCCCCCTTTTATCCTGCTCGTTTCAGCATTCCTCTGCTGCTTGTTAGCTGGCATAGTCAGCTCCTGGGCATGATCCAAAGCAGCTTAGTCACAGGAAGGTGGTTTGTTGGTCACATTTGGATGGCTGGCAGGTAGCTCTCTGTGTCTTAAATCCCCATAAAATGTAGCATAATTAAAGGAATCACCCTGAAATGAATCAGTAGTTGGCTGGGGTAGCAGGGGAAGCTGGGTACAACCAAGGGAGCTGCAAAGGCATCAGGACTGGTGGGACCTGCAGGTGGAAAAGTACCAGGGGTGAGAGGGCTGAAGAGCAGCTTGTGGCAGCTTCTGGAAGAGGAGACAAACAGAATGGGGCTGGAGTGAACAGTGGAGGGGAGAGCAGGCGTCTCCCAGGGTACTGCAGAAGTGGGTAGGGTGAGGAGGGTGTGCTGGGAAATGCCATGCAAGGTTTACATTCCCTGCTGCCTGTTTACATGGAGAAAATTCCCTGCAGGGTACGTACTGGGAGCAGGCAGCTTGGAGACAAAAACCACAGGATGCCAAAACCCAACACATCACTGGGTGAGAGTTGCCTCTGCCCACCTAAAGTCCAAGAGAGAATACACCCATGCAGATGTCTCCCCAGGGAGGTTGCTCTCCATGAGCAACTCTTTGGCCAAAAACAACCTGGAATGCGTTTCTGAGAAAAGAATACAATGCTACTGGGGACAGCCACATGAGGGGAGAGGAGCTGGAGAAGAAGGCAACTGTATCCAGAAGCAAGGAGACTCGGGAGCCCTAAATTAAATTCCAGTCTTTGCCATGGACCTTCTAGGTGACCTTGGCCAAATGATGTAATAGCACGTGCTTTTTAAGTGCTTTCTGTCCTTCCCGTCTGTAGGATTGTAAGACTATTTCTGCCTTTTTACCAAGCCTTGTCTTTCTTGTTTATGTAAGTTGTAAGCTCTTCAGGGTGGGGACTACACATACAACACCTACCAGAATAGATTCCTCATCCCAGCTGGGGCCTTTAGGCATTTTGATAATAATAACTGCAACAACCACAGCTGCATTTATACACATCTGGTAGAGAATCCTGTAGGACTGCAGACAGAGAGGTTATTGTCCAAGAGGCAGGACAGAGCTGCAATTTGCCTTCCAAGGGTGGACTTGACTCCTCATGCAGAGCAGTGGCTGCTGCCCACATATCGCCCAACAAAGGTGTAAGTCATGCAGAGGCTAATTAGCACGTCATTAACTACAGTGAAAGCAGACAGAGAATGGGTTTTTGAAAAATTAAAGAAAATAATAATAGCACAATGGATACTGAAGACTGGATCCCCCTCCACCCCCATGTAGCCTGTGAGGACCCCAGGGTCCCTGTCTGCTTCTTCAGGCAGGATGTTGAGCTAGACAGGTCAGTGCTGCCATGCACACCGACTGAGACACACACACACCACCCTTTAACTCCTTGTGAAGAAGCAGAGGCAGCACTCTGGGAGCCACAACAGTTCAGATGCTCAGCACGTCTTGCTCAAACTGCAAGACAAACATAATACAACCAAGCTCTGATAAAACCCATTTCATCAGTAAAGCTCAAAACGTCCTGCAGAAAAAGTCAATACATTTACTCTGATTTCACGGGAGGAGAAATGGAAGCACAGGCACAAAATGGTTCTTCAATTCTAAATCCTTAATCCCTCCCTATGTTGTCATCTCATCAGAAAGGAGGACTTTTGTGATGTCTCTCAGCCCCTGCCCAGCTCTGCCTGTCTCTGCTGCCTCCCATGACACCTCTCTTCAGCAGACACCACTATCCTTCTGCAGGAGATGTAAGTCGGTCACCGTGACCTCTGAACACACACATAGTGACTCAGAATAGCTCTGCAAAGCAGAGGAACATCCCTGCTCAAGTTCAGACTTGAGACCAAACTGAGCATGCTCTGAGCTGGAGACTAAGTGGAGAAAAGCAAGAGGAAAACACACAGACAGAGAGACAGACCGCATACCCAGAGCCACTTACCTCTATCGTGGGGTCATACTCATCAACAAAATGGTTCTGAATGAGCTGTATCGTCAAAGCACTCTTCCCAACACCACCTGCTCCCACCACCACCAACTTGTATTCAGTCATCTTCCAGCTGACCCCAGCTCAGGACTTCTAGGAGCACCACCACCTGCAAGGACAAACATGGTCACTGTGCTAAGAGAGGTTACTTTAAAATGGGCAAAATAATCCATCAAACCAATTACAAAAACTCTGTTTATCCAGTGGTCCGCTGCAATCCTTCAGGCCTGACCATCTAGATGCAAACTTCACAGATTCCTTGAGCAAACTTCAAGAGGTAGGAGAGCGTTACTGATGAGAAAACAGAGGTACAGGCTGTGTACATCAACCCATAAAGTAACCACTTTAAGAGGTCTGGTTTTGTAGAACTGCTCAGCACTGTCCCCAGTTTACCCTACCTCAAGCTGACAATCCAAAATCTTTAGACAGATTTGAAAGCCTTGGCCAACAAGGCTAGGATGTCAATTCCCACGAGAGCAGGGAAGAAGGTCCAGCCCTGCCCATATATGCTGTGACCTCCATGTCTTCACCCTTAAGGCTGCGTTAAACCTTAATCTGCATGGCAGGGCTGAGCCAGTGGCACATCCACACCCTCTGCCTGTCCTCCAGCTAACGGTGCTGCCATCATGAGAGGGGGGACTGCAGAAGGGGCATCCCTGCTCCCTGAGCTGAATTTGGCACACCCAACAGGGGGGAGAGAGATGCTGTCACAAAAGGTGCTGACTGAGAATGATGACTAGGGTCAGGATGAGCAAACCACACTTCCGCAGTACTGTGTACCTCCCATGGCCCTTCAGAAGAAGATTCACATCCCCCCAGCTCCTCCCTTAAATTTCTGCTCCAAGTCTGCTGAGAAAGAGGAACTAACTCAGGAAGATTACAAAACCCCAAAGGTTTAAATAGAAATCCACCCTCATTGGACTGCAGGTTCTGCCCACTGAAAGTCACTCCAGGGTCAGATACTCGTTCTCAGCCACCATCTGCAAGCTCTTTTGGGGAGCCACCCAAAATGCAGCAGGTAGCAGGAAGAAGGCAAGCTCACAGTTCCCCTTGTCAGACACCTTTCAGTGTTTACAGGGATTAGAACCCCCTCCTCCACCCCGCCACCCCAGACAGTAAAATCACTCCAGCCTCCTCCCCAGCCTTGCCAGCCCTGCTCCCAAACTCTGGAAGCTTGTACAAACTGTGCCAGCAAAGGCAGCTCTAGACCCAGACTGCAACTGATGCATTTGCTAACACAGCAAAGATTTAATGGCAAAGAGGCCAGAACTTTCTGCCTTCAATCCCCACCTGACTGCAACCCTAAACCACCCAGACAGTTCCATCTCCCACTCAAGCAGGCAGCAGTCAGACACAACCACCTCTTGCTGAAGCCCTTCTCTAAGCTGCTGACTTGGTAGCAGAAAGGCAAACAAAGCTCATGCTCTTCTCAGCATCCAGAATCCTAAAGAAGGGCAAAGAAAGGGGTGCAAAAGAGCAACCAGGTAAATATGACACCAAGCAGGACTTCTGTTTTGCTGTGCTGTCCTTCATTGCTGGAGAAGCAGTTAAAGCAGTGATGGTGGAGGGACATGAAGTGCAAATAATGTCATAGCCTAGGTGCCTACCCAAAAGTGACACTACTTCCCCTGAAGGTCCAATGTGCCTTTGTTCTGGCAGCCTGGGAAGGCTACAGGAGAGAATCTAAGTGATCTCACTAACTGACTGGGCACACACATTGCTCTGCTCCATTAATGCATGCCCTCACGTACATGATGTTCTCACATGTACTGCTTCTCAGGGACAAGAGAGATCCCCACCCCAGGCTTCTGATCTCTCTGGGAAGAGACAGGATGAAAAGGGGACTGAGGAGCAAATGTTGACTGACCATCTCCACCAGCACAGCTGTCCAGGAGGGGATCGCTCCGGCAGGAAACAGCTTCACAGCTCAACACAGAGGGGTCCTGAGGGTCAGAAGAAATGCTGCAACGAGCTCCCACCTTTCGTTACAGAGCAGGGAGACCTGCAACCCCCAGCAAAACACATGGAGGGTGTAAATAAAGGCCTGCAAGTGGCTCCAATGGACCCTGCTCTGCATCTGATGCTGACAATGAAGCAGTTGCCACAATGATGCTCAAGAATAGCACAACTGCCCAGGCCTGTAGGACTTGCTCAGGCAGTGAGAAAAGCTTTGGCTCAATATGGGGAGGAGAAGACATGAGGTCTCAAGAAGGGGGCTCTCCCTCAAGACCACCCCAGTGGAAGGCACTGCCAATTCCTTTGGAAGACCCCCATTCTGCACAGCCATAGCAGCTTTATGGTGCACAGTGCAGCAGAAGGTGGGGGACAAGGTAGTCATCCACGTCAGCTTGAATGTCTTCCTCTGCTCCAGACCCCAGCTGAGCTCCACTGCACAGCAGAGGGGCAGCCACACACTAGCAAGCCCTGCACACCACCTTAGCACAGAGCTTTGAGATCTGGCTCCTCCATCGAAACACAGCCCCCAGTCCCCACCCACCCAAGAGACAGGGAAAATGAGGGGGGCAAAGGACCTATTGCTACTCACAGCTTGCGGCCAGCACATGGACGATTTACATACAAGAGCTCTGCAATGTTGGTGTTTGCTCACTGACACCATCCCTCGAAGGTGCTGTCACCTCAGCTAACTCTCCACTGCTCTGCCATCCTCACCCCTGCAGTGGCAGGAGAGATTCGGCAGCTTGCAAAGGAGGGCAGGTGCAGCCTACCTGGCTGCTCCATACCATTGCTGCAAAACATGTTTGAATGCAGAGTGAGAGCGTGGGGAATGACTGACAGCTCTGGGCATGAGAGCTGCCCAAATTAATGTGTGCTAAAATCAATGCTCAGGCGAGTTCACTTCCTTTTCCTCAATACAAGCTCCTCACAGGCAGTGTGCAGACCCATCTGCACACCAAAGCACAGGCAAATCCCAGAAGCAGCAGCCTGGCCAAAGGCTGCAGGGAAAGCAGGGATTTCCACATGGCCAAGCTTTGCCACAGTTGGGCATCTGGTCTTATCCTTAAGCTGGCCTTACCAACACCATCATCATAATTCCTCCATCACACTTTTTGCTCCTAACCATGGGAAGAGCAAGGCTGCTCTTTGATGCACCCATAGTTTCAACACAGGCGTGGCTGTTCCTCAATGCCACAGGAACATCACCACCACCACCACAGGGTCTGGTTCAAGCAACAGCCATCCCAAAGGCAACGTTTCTGGCTTCCTATAAAAGAGAGAGAAGAGAGAGTGGGGTTCCTGTCAGAGAGATGGTAACAGATACCCCAGTTTTCATGCTGGTGACACACCGGATGGAGGTTTACAGACAGTTGGTGGTTGTGAAAGCTTCTCCTGATGCGAGGATTTCCAGTTTCTATTGCTCAGCAGCCAACACAGAGCCCACACACAGCTGACCACAAAATAACAGGGAAACACAAAAGCACAGCCTCCCAGTCCTACACAGAGCAGGAACAGTGCTTCTTCCATCTTCTGCAAGCTCTTCAAGATCTGAAAGTCTGATCCAGGTCACCATCTAGTGTTTCCCTATCCAAATGTATCACCTCAGCAACACTCCACTACTACACCCCACAAAAGCCACACAAGGCTGTCAAGCAACAGTTGAGAGAGACAGCAAGGAGGAGAACAGTTCCAAGGAGCACCGTCTGGAGAGAGGAGGGCTGGGATCCACGTGCCAAGCCAACAGCCCCAGCGTGGAGCCGGAGCTGCCGCTGCTGTATTTCCTGACCTCGTGGATTTTCTCCTGTAGCGAGAGGGCTCCTGGCTCCCATTCAAAGCTGTCTAGGAAAGCCTCGCTAAGTGCTTCCGCCTGGCAGCAGCAGCTGCTCCCGGCCCAGTAGCCAGAGTCACACAGCTCCAGTGAACAGGAGCCACCTGCCAGCCTTGTGCAGAAGTGAGGAGAGCAAGCACCCAGCCCCAGTGGGCACCAACATCCTACCTTTGTCTCTCAGGGAGGGGATGGAGGTGTGGGTGAGGGCAGAAGGCACCACCTCCCCTGCCTGTACATGCTGGGTGGCAGCATGGAGACCTTGCCTGCAGAAACAAGAACCAAGATGCTTGGCAAAAGCTTTCACAGGGCTAAGACCTAAAGCAGGTTTTGAGCATCAGGGCTACAGGTGTTATCCAGAAATCCAGCTGTGTCCTCCAAAAAAAACCTGATCTTCTTCATGGTCCCTGTTCTCTGGCACAGAGAGGTGGTTTGGGGGACATAACTGTGAAGCCTCCAGAAACTCACTTAGTAGAGGTGAGAAACTCAAGGGGCTTGCCCCATCAGTACTTCCCATCTCACCACCTCAGTTTCAACAAGAGCTCAGGCATCAAGTGGAAAGTGGGTTTCCAACACATTCACCACAAGGGAGCCTCTGACACCCTTACAACTGAAGGAGCTCTCTCTGTGTCCTCTGTTTCCTCCCATCACTTCGTTCCTCTCCCAGGACAGACAACAAGCCAACTAAACCAGTCAAGAGACAGATTTTTGCATAACACCACTGTATTGAGGCCAGCCATGACGGAAGTTTTACAACTGTTCATTATTGAGCATTCACCATTTACCTTCCCACTGGGAATCTCTGCATTTAAAGGCATCAGAGGTCAGTTTCAACTCTGCTAATCTCTTGGCTCAGCAGCCAACATCTCAGACCAAGCACCCTTTCCTCCAAAGCCCTGTCCAGAAGAGCCATATGACCACAAATGCTGCTATGTTTGATTCTGTTTCTCTTCAGCAGAGATGCCCTGCAGGCGGAAATGGTCTGCAGCCCTCTAGGAGAACAACGCTCATCCCAGTCTTTAACCAGCAGTCGTCCACACCCACACATCAGGAATCCTACTCAGTGATTTCTGAGCATTGACAAAGTAAACCTTGTTGGCTAATCCCAGTGACTGTCCAGGCTCCTCCACCAGCATCACAAAACACAGCCTGTGGAGGGACTGACGGAGCCTCTCCAGTGGTGCAAAATGCCACCTTTTGTTAACACTCAAGGACCAAAATGCTGATGTACCCTGTGCCCTGTCCAGCCTCAAAGAGATTGGGGAACTGAGGCTGGCAAGCTGATGTTCTGCTATAAAGCCTATCCAATGCTCACTTTAATTTACTTGCTGCTTTTAAAATCAACAAGTGAGCTACAAATCTAACCAACTGTGCTTGTTGTTGGCTTGCTGGGTGTATACCTGCAAACTCAGAAATTGCACCTCACAGATGAAAACAGAGAAAGGGATGCCAAAGAGAGAATAAAAATTACAAATACTTTTTTGTACTTTTTTGGTCCTGCTTTGGAGAGATGACTTGGAGATAATAAGTACCTTCTATTAGGGGGGAAAAAGGGAAAAAAGACAAAAAGGAGCAGAATGGCTTCTTCCATCCTCTGCTAGCTCTTCAAGATCTGAAGGAAAAGGCAGCCTGTCCCAAGGGACTGAGCACAAAAATATTGCTGCAGAGGAAAACAAGGAAAGAGGTAAGGAATGACATAATTTGGGAGGCTCAAAATACAGGTGTGCATTCCCAGAGAAACCTGTGAGGAAGAACAGCAGACATCTGCGGGCAGGTCTGAGGCACAGGCAGGTCTGGAAGAGAGGGATTGCCTCTCCACAGCAGCCAGAAACATGTCCCAGCAGCAATGTGCAAGCCTCAGCTTTGCACAAGGTCTTGAACAGGCACGGACTGGTCACTGCACCAGGCCCAGCCCTCACATTTTCCAGTCGAAGCACCTCTGGCAACACAACCCCTCTGCCAGAAACTACCCAGCCACAAAGGGCTTGGGAAAATATGGAAGGACAAATGAAAACAAGACACCCGTTGTCTGCCCCCTGGTTCCTGCTTCAGCTGTCAGATAGTCAAACACCAAGCTGTGCAATCACCTGCTGTGAGCAGTAAGAGAGTGTGACTACACTGTTCTTGCTTTCCCTCTCAAATAATAAATATTCTTAATAAAGTTCTTCGTTGGCAGCTTATTCCAAGTGAAACACTTGGTAGGTAGATATAACTACCCAAACCAGCAAACAACCTAAATAAGTCAGTAACACAATAAACCCAGAGAACAAACCAGGCACCCAAGAGCTTCCCTCTGGATGAAGGAATTGCCACCCACCTCACTCTCCACACCCAATACAGACCACCAAAATTACTATTTTCCAAAGAAAGATGAGCAGGCCCATTATCTCGGAAACCTACACATCAGGACTGCTCATGCCCATGTCTCCAGCATCATGAATGTGGCACGAGGAGCAGCATGCAGTCAGGAAACTCTGGAAGCTGCTGGGATATGCTTGAGAACCATGGTGGGACCTTCACCTCCCACCACCACCACTCTTGAGAGCAAGTCCCTCATCCCACCACAGTCTGTGCAGAAGAACCAATCTTCCAAGCTAACTTCCACAGAGGGAAAGCACGCTGCTCTGCAGGTTAATTGCTGCCAGCCCATGGAAAGGGTGAAAGCAACAGGCAAGCAAATGATACATCCCACACCACTGCTGAACACAGACCCTTAAAAAAAAAAAATCACATGCAGATGGGAGAGACCCCCTGTGCTAGCACCCAAGCTACAGTTCTCTGCATCTGGCAGGGACAATGATGTGAAAAAACTGAAGAGACAGTTTTTAAATTACGCTTGTGATTTATGATACAACATATCAGCACTCTTTGAGATTCTACATGAGCAAGAGTAACCTGTGTAAGGAAAGAGGAGACTAGTTGTGTCTGAATGGGTAACAAAGGCATGAAGAGGCCACAATGCAGGCCACGACAATGTGGGACACTCAATAAAACCTGAACTCTTATCTTGCAGTCAGGACTTAGGATCTAATGTTGAATGTACCAGCATGTGTGGGAAAGCAGTGTGAGGGAGGAGAAGCTCTCACTGTTGAGATGCAGAAGCCTGCAAACTGCCAGGACTCCTCCACTTTCATCTCCTCTCCAGCCTCCCAGGGCTGAGCAGGTGGTTCAGAGGCAGACATTTCCCTGCCTGGGCTGGCAGCCCTCCACCTCACCCTGGAAAAGAGACTTCTCTCAGGCCTCCCAGCTTCCTTTAGAAAAACAAATGGTACTCTGCACAACAGAGCTCAAGAGAAGAGGCAACTTTTCACTTTCCTTTACATTAAAATTCCACCCATAAGCATTAATGGGAGGGGTGAAAGGCAGTGTGATGTATCTTGAGTATGTAAAAAGATGGACAGGTACCCAAGAAACTTTAAAACAAGACCCACATTATAGATGACAGTAAATGTTAACTGCTAAATCACATGGTACACAACCATGAGCCCAGGTTCTGAACAATCTCTTGGCTTGCCAGTCTCAGTTCCAAACTGTATTGATTTTCCCACAAGATATAAGGTGCAATGAAGTAGAAACTTGGAGCAGATGAGTATGCAGCGCCAGTGTAAGTGGATCTCTGTAATTACAGCTATTAGAGAATATTAGGCTTTGGGGAAAACGCTGCCCAGTAATGCTGTGGAATTACAAGAGATGCTGTCTCCAGGCTGGTTTCCTAAGGTACCTGGTATCTTCTGCCTGGTCCTCTTGGTGATGAAAGGAGCAGCTGCAGGCAAGCTGCCAGGGAAAGGTCCTGCCTCTCCCATGCCCAGTGGTCCTGTCATCATGCTAGGGCAGGTTGCAGCCATCTGGCTCTGCTGCAACAGCACAAGAAGGGACAAATTCAGATCTCACCACTAAGCTGCAAGCAATGGCGTGCTAGAGCTGGAGGTGGTGGCCATGCATGAACAGAAACACCATCCTACTCACTGCAGAGACAGGCAAGGGGATGCAAACAAGCCAAGGGACTGGTCCAAAGCCATCAATGGGTGGTAAAGCTGGGAACTAAATTCAGGCAATGTGATTTCCCATCTGGGGTTTTCACTTGAGACAAAAAGCTCCCAGCAGAAGTTTGGGATGGGAAAGTTGTTGGTCTCCTGCTGAGTGTCTGTGCTGGGCTGTCACAGCTGGCAGCTCATCCCCAGCCCAGCTTCCCGAGGCAGAGACAATTGGGGAGGCAGGGTACATCAAGTGGGAAACACCAGAGTGCTGTAAGAGAGGCCCTGCTCTCCAGTTATCCTGATGAAATCACAACTGGTTCATGGGCACAGGCAGCCAGCAGAGAGCAGATGCTCTGATCCACAGACAAGGACCCAGAGATGTGGGTAGGGCCGGGAGCAGAGAGGCAGGCTGAGGCAGCTGCTGTTTTCCTCACTTGAAGCCCAGCTACAAGAAAGGGGGAAGTCACTGACATAAGGTGGCCTTCTACACTTAAGAAAAGGGCCAATCCCACTAGCAAAAAAAGTACCCCAGAATCAAGAAACACACTCTCCCTAAGAGCTTTCTGTTCTCCTCCCCTTCCTTATTCCTCCCAAACAACTGTTGACAAAGAAAAAATTAGGAAACTGGTTTCAGAAGATGCATACAAGTCCTTTTCACTGAGAAGAATTTGCAATGGAAATAGGTATGGTTTTTCAGCTTCCTGCTTGCTTAAATCCCAACACATGTACTCCACCAGCAAACACATGGATAAGAAAACATGGTAGTTGCACCTGGGGAGTTTCAAGAATTGTTTTGATAATGCTTTTAGATGTTTATTTTGGTTTTTTGCTGGATTTTTTTAGCATTTACTGGTTAAGAGACTTTTTAAAAGGTCAGGTTTTGGAGCATACTAGGATTTATAAGACTATTGGTGAACTCCAGTCTCCAGGAATGGAATAATTCACACAGCACATGTCCTTGCACTACAGGTCCTGCAGCAGCAAGTTCCAGACAGCCAGTGGCATTGGGTTTGGGTGATAGAAGGTGGAAGCTGTTGGCTAGCAGCAGAAAAGCAGACAAATGAGTATCCTGGGATATCTGCTCCTGCCCATGTGGCACTCACCCTCTGGATGGCTAACAAGCTTCCACAGAGAAACAGGGTCCTCTTGTCTGGGAATGGTTCAAGTCCCCCTAGAAGAAGGAATACAGAGCAGAAATGAGAGGGATCCCTCTCTGCAGGAACAGGAAGTCCTGGCTGTGTTGGACTCAGGCAGATCTCGGGATAGGCTTTGGTTAATACCCAGGTTGGCTTCCCCAGCTTCCCTGAGCAGCACTTAAGATCTTGCACTGAAAGAAGAAAAGCAGAGTCAACTCCCAGAGTCCATCCTCTCTCACATGTGGTATTTCACAGGCCACTAATCATATCTTACAAAATTTTATCTTTTCCAGGGAAAGGTGGTACAGCATTTTTCTTCCTCCTCGGTTTTCCAAGACAGAGGGTAAAGCAGCACAGGGGCAACAGTATCTTCTCCATAGGTGAGTTGTGGGTAAGGAACAGTCCATTTCGGGATGTGCGACAAAAACTGAGTTTCCTTCTTGCCCTTCCACTCCCAATGGGACACCAATAAAAGCTCATCCAAAAACAGATCTCAAAGGAACAGCCAAGACCAGATACTGCCAGAGTGTCTTTTTATTAGTTCGCCTCTTAATTTACATGCTCAAATATAAAAATCATCCTCCCGTTTTCATTTAGTCCTTGCAGGGCTTTGCAGGGACACACCCCGACTTATTAGCAGAGCAGGGATGAAGGGGAAGGAGGCACCACAGCAAAAAGTAAACCTGCAGGGCTTGCTTTAGCACATCTGGGAGAAGCAGCTGAGAAAAATACATCAGAAAAGCAAGAGAGAAAGGGTATCTTAGGGAGCCAAAGACAAGGTGGCAGCAGAAAGAGGAGATAAAATGAAGCAAGGAGGCACCAACTGCTTGGACCCTGTCCCTGCTCTCCTTCTCACTAGGATACTTTATGAGCAGGGTGACACAATACTGTAGCAACCATGAATACGCATCAGTTATTATGCAGCAGATATTCAGGGGCATGCTGCTGATTTATGGACCTGGCAGCTGCAGCACCAGCCAGCTGCAACCTAGAGGGATGGGGACAGTGGGGACAGTGAGCACTGCTGGCAGAGAGGTCCACAAAGGACCTCCAGACTCAGCCCTTCAACAGAGCCATGGCAAATGAATTCCTCACAACCAAGTCTGTAGCCATGCAGAGCCAACCAATGCATTGTGTGAGCAATGCTGGGAAACTGTCACACAACCTGACAGAAACAAGGTTTCTGTCACCAAAGGTTACAGTGTGAGATGTAAGTTTGGATCAGCAGAACTTTAAGTTAGGGCCCTGAATTACCCAAACCTCACTTATGGTAAATCTCAGCCACATCAGACTTGTTAATGTGATGCTCATATCCCCTCTCTCTCCGGAAGGCTGGATTTTAAAAAAAATCCAAGCAATGTTGGTGCGGGTGAGTTAAGTGCATCACTGTCACACCACAGACCTGCTACAAAGACGACTGAAGATGTGAAGATTGCAGCTCTCCATACTGAAAAGGAAGGAATTTCCCTTTTGGCTCTGGAGCAACAAAGGGACACTGCCCAAGGACTCATCCTGCCTGTCTTGCAAGCATCACAGAACAGACACAGGGGACATGCTCCTTCAGCTCTAAATGGCCTCCACACAGGTTCATATATCCCACTCCTCAGCAACATGACTGGCATAGCAGATCAAGGAACAAGGAACTCCACCCTGCAACGAAGAACCCACATCAATTAAGTGACTTCATGAAAGTCACAAAAGAAACTTATGGTGAAGCTGGGGATTTCTGTTCCCCCACATTCGAACTTTTGTCCTAAGACACGTGCTCATCAATGGCTGTGGTTGAGTGTGCAGGGGACAGGAGCACAATGCCTTCTCCACCACCTCCGTTGCAGCCTCCAGCATCTGCTGGCAGACCTGCACAATCAGCAAAAGCCGGGGAGGGTTTCCTTCCAGAGCTTCCTTGGGAGTCCACAGCAACGACGACAAGCAGGATTTGGGTGGGCTCATAGCCAGCATCTGCAGGCCAAGTAAGGCTGAAAAGAAACCACAGAAATGCAAGACACCAAGCCTGTGTCAGATGTGGCTCCTCAACACTGGAGCCCAACAAGCTGATTCACAAATAAGCAAAGCTCCTGAGAGCAGAAGCGTGGTTGAGGTCCCTCTGATAATGTCTAAAGGTTAGGTGTACCTAATCTTCATAGAAACCCTCAGCTCCAGTCCCTTGGAGTAGATCCAGATCTGACTTTGGCAGTGCACTTGACATGGCCATAAAGCTCCAAAGACCCTGCCCTACCCCTTTGACTCAACACAGGTGTTCCTCTACACAGACCAACAACTGATGGAGAAAAGAGCAACACTGGACTCTGGTCCTCACTTGCACCAGGCACAACAGAGTGGGCAAACACTCACTCCAGTCACATGAACCTGATTTGCTTGTTTGAAAGAGGTACAGATAGGAAGTACACCATGTCCTGAGCTTCAGGGATGACACCTTGCTGTGGAAAAGAGTGTCAGAAAGTCCATGAAGTGAATGGACAAAGAGATGCAAAGGAGCCTGGACACAGTCCCCTAACTGCAAACAGAAAGAAAAAAACCTTAAAGTCTTTAGACTGTCTTCATTAGGAGATGTCAGCCAGAGACCAGCACCTGCGTGCTGTACTACCCTGGCAAGCACCTGGTGACCAGACACAGCTGACACAACACTCTGTCCTTAGCACCTGATTTATCCTGAGAGCACAGAAAGAGACCACACAAAGTACTACCCAAAACAGCTGCAACATGAACTGGAAGAGTCACAGCTTAGGAAAAGTAAAATGGGGCAACATGATTGTGCAGGTGCCCTTCCAGCTGAAGCATCCTTTTGTCAGGAATGACAATGCAACCTCCACCACAGATTAACCTCTGCATGGCAAAGTCCCCAGGCAAACCCTGTGCAGCAGCAGGAAAAAGTCACACACATTGGAAAAAAAACCCAAACCAAACTCAAACACACAAAACAAAATAAAACCAACCAACCAACCAAAAAACCAACCAACAACAACAACCCACCAAAAAAAAGAAAAAAGGGATTTCTGAACTTTGAACTGTAATGCACTACAATGACTGCGATGTAACTTCATTAGGGCAGTGTAAGCGATGGCTGGGCATCAAATACACTGCTGGGGATTCTCACACAGCCCAAAACCTTCTTCTACCTTTTCAGTGGAAATCATCTTTGGTCCCAGAGCAGGGTCTTATCCTGCCAATTATCTGAAAAGCAAAAAAGGAGGTCCCTATACCAGTTTGATCTTTGAAAAAAGTCTAATTCTGGTAGTGCCTGCTGTCCATATAACACTCAAATCTTTATCCTCGGAAGCCACTAACTTCCTTAAACCTTGTAGCAATGAGATGCCAAAACTATAAACATCACTTCTTTTTATATGCATATACATGGCTTCCCATCTTCTTTCCTGGTATCCAGCCATCTCCCCCCAGCCTCTCAGATTTTCTGGTCCTGCTGCTCAAGCACAACTCTGCAACGCCGGGGAAGCACACATTGCAGAGACATTTAAAAAAGAAACACAGCAGCATTCCTTGGATTTATTCTTGCACTTTATATGGATCATGCAAACAGTTCTGTATTTGACCTGAAAAAAAAAAAATCACGAAAGGCAAGCTTAGAACTTCAAAGATGACCTCTTCTGACAGCCCTAAGCCATTATCTGCATGCTGTATGGACAAGGTGCAAGTTTTATAGCTTTCCAAAGGAAGGGAGACGAAAACCCAAGCCAACGAGTAAGAACCAAACAAGTGAGTCCCACAAGTGACATCTCACTTTCAAGGTTCACCCTAAGGAAAGGGCAAAAGTGGAGTCCTTGCACTGACACCACTAAAGCCAAGACAGTTAACACTAGTTGAGAATCTCACTTGGTCTATTTTAGTTTTCAACCTTAGCCCATTTGGAGCACTTATCCCTCTCTGCATCTTGAGACAGCAGTGAGGCAGACTGGCATTACCTTTGAAAGCACAAATACGCCTCTGTTCAGCCAGAGAGGCACACAGAGTGCCTACAAAGCAGCTATAAAACTCAGCCATCATAAAGCAGAAGAAGGAAGGAGATAGCAGAGTTGTTTCCTCTTCCTTGGAGATCTGCCTGCCATGAGGAATTGCATATGGTGCTGGCACAGAGAACTTGCTCCTGGGATCAGCAGCTGAGTGTTTTCCCAGGACCCTCTGCTAAGAGGCTTTCCCATACTGCTGGTTCCTAAGCATACACGGAGCCTCCCTAAGGAGTTTCTGCAACAGGGTGACAAAAATAAGCCTGCAGTCTCTGGGTTCATGCAGCCTTGTGTGGGTACAGGCATCTGTTAGACAATGGCCTGGGGACCACAGCACAGGAACTGAAGCACTGAACATCAAGCTGACTCATAGTTCTTTGGCTCTGATTTAACATATAATTAATAAATAAATAAATAAATAAATAAAACAAAACCTGAACCTCCCTTCAGCCCACTGGGAAAAATACAAGCATCTGCCTTCAATTCCCCGATGCATAATAATACAACTTTATTATTACAAGTAAAATTACTGTATTGTCTACATGCTGTTAGAGTGTGTGTGTGTGAAGATCTGTTTCACGACCTACATCACTCTGCAAATCACTGACTGCTGGGAGTATTTCATGCTATCACCCTTTGCCATCAGCCCCCAGTGAACAAGTCCTGACCTTTTATTCAATTGGTCACCCCTGCCCTCACAAGCACCAGCAAAGAAGCAAGAACTGAAGTTCTGATACTTAAATCATGATCTCTGGAAAGAGGGTTAAAAACTGAACCTCAGGGCACCAAAAAGCTGCCTCCTGGCCTACAGCAAATACCACTAAAAGCAGCTCCAGGCAGGGCTGGGGGGACATAGAGATGGGATGTGCACCAAAAGACCAAAGTTTGCTCATACTGGTAGCTCCATCATCCCTCTTCACACCTTCAGGCTTTTTTTGGTCTGCTACTATAAATACAAACTGCAAGAGCTAAGAAGGCACTGTTCAAGTAGTGGGAGCCTGGTCCTATGCATGGTCTGAGGTTCCTCTCCAATTCTGCTCACCCACACCCACAAAATTTGCCCTTTGCTGACCATTCGAGACTGCAAGTGTTTGAGTAACACTAAATGTCCCAAGGCTGCTAGGGGTTTTATTTCTTCCCCCAGTGGCTTGGAAAAAGCAAGAAATGGACAGGTGATGTGAACTGGCACAGTTAAAGATGATCCAGTCTAATAAGATCATGCAAACTTCCTGGCCCTTGTCACGACCCCATCTGTCTTGTGGGCTTCGAGCTGGATTAAAGAATTGTGCATAAGCTATGAAAATGATCCCCCTGAGGAGACAGTCACTTGGAACAACTACAGAAAATCTTCACTTTTAGACAAGAACCTCTTTCAGAGTTCTGGTGGTTTGGGGTTTAAGGGAGCAGAGAACCACAATAGTATCTGCAGTCAGAGGCTCTATTTGTCGATCCAAAACTCCTCAGATCCTCGGTAAGACAAAATTCTCTTTCCTTAGAAAAATAACTTTAGAGCTAAAACTTGAACTCTGAATTTTTACAGTCTTGCCAATATTGTGAGAGCTCAAACACGTTCATGTGCCTTCACAGGAGCCTGGCCAGTTAGATTTTGAACTAGGGTGATAGGCTGATAAGGCTCCCTCTTCATTCAAGGGCAGTGGAGCTCACCAGTGTTGTTTTTCAGGGTTCCGAAGGCACATGCAGCAGTTTCTCACTCTTGTACATCATTCACACCTAGCTAGAAATACACTGCTGCTTGGTTTCTCCCTTAAAATCCTCTTATTTTCAGAAAGCAACTCCCCGAGGACCATGTGTGTCCCTACAATGAACCTTCAAGGCCACAGCATGGTGTAATGGGTACAGTTCCTACACAGCTCTCATTGTTCCCACACAGGAACTTCAACTGAAGAAATCATATTAAATTTAAAGAAATTAATCAAGTGTTTGCAAAAAGCTTTTTCTAGAAAAGGAAAAATCCTACAGAAAACCACCATCTCACATGCCAAACTAGCCAACTTTAACCTGAAGCAATACTCAAGCAAAAAGACAAGCTGCAGTGTTTTGTAATGTGAGTATATTAACACAACATGAAAATTCCTATTCCAACAGCAAGGAAAAAATAGAGCTCAGAAGACTGAAAGTTTGTCAACTATCCAGCCTTAAAAACTTACAGTAGAGGTTGTCTCACTCTAAATCAATTCCCTCCATCAAAGGCTGATTAGGCTCTAGGATCTACCATTATAGCTTTTCACCTGCAGACCTAAGATAGGACACAGAGGGTGAAGACCTGCATTGAAGGAAAGTATATTTGAGGTTAGTATTTCTTGCCCAAATGGAGATCTTCCATTAAGAAGCTGTTCCAAGTGGTGGCTGCCATTCCACAGGTTTCATTTCCCCTTACTTCCTCAGTTTTGATCAAACTCAGGACATACTGTGTCAACTCAAACAGGAAATCTGACTTAAGCTAACAGTCAAAACCATGATCAGATACAAAAGTTCATGTAGTTGGTCGTTTTTTCCTCCCCTTCAAGTGGCTGCATGGTCTTAAGACAACACCAGTGTGATTGGCCAAGGTCATTGTGAAACACACAGCTAAAGGCCCAGGCCGAGTTTTATAGGGTGGCAACTCCTCCACACCACTTGAAGCGTTTCCTTTATTCTACAGCCCCAAAGAAATTGTTTTTGCAGAGCACAAAACAGAAATGCAAGTTCAGAGAGTATTCTGAAAAACACAATGAACACAGACTTCGTAAAGTTCACTCAAAGGTTTGCCACTGTACCTAAACATGAAGTGTGCTCTCTAGGTCTAAACTAGATACCTTTTTTTTGAACCTGGGGAGGCAATTTACTCTCTAAAGCAGCCGCTTTTCATCCAGTAGCTCAGAAAAGAATGCGCAAGGTATCTCCATGAGCTGTGTGGGTGCCTGACACAGCTGTGACAAGCACACTTCATACAGCCCTCTTAAGATAAGGCTGCCATACTAAACGAGGCAGAGTAAAGATATTTACTTGCAACAGGTTCTCATTCCTTTGACAATATCCCATGGTGTGAACTTCACTGTTCTTGCACAGTCTGGAGCAAGGCAAAGACTTGCATCTCCCAGCCACCACCAAGAGAGTGTGGGAATGCAGTGGGAAAGAAGGATCCTGCCACTCAGCTGGGCTGGCATCCCCTCCAGGCAGACCAGGCTCGCAGGCTGGGTGCCCTCAGCACCACGGATTGTCTGTGCCTTGCCCGCAGCAGCTGCAGTGCCAGCGGACAAAAGCTCCCACAACCTCTGAATTTGCAGCAACACGTTGCTTCTTAAGGAAAAAACCACAACATGCTCATTTCAAAGTAGCCAGCTGGTGAGGAACAACAACAGGGAGAGAGGAAAAAAAAAACACAAACCACTTAGCACCACTTCCCTTTCTTTCTCTCACACGGAGTTGAGAAGCTTATATTAATTGCAAAGCATGAGAATCTGAACAAACACCCTCCTTGGGCAACCAGGGCCAACCCCAGGAAAATATTTGCATCTATGGGATGTGCAAGTTGTGCAACCAGCAAAATATCAAGACAGATAAGGCAGGGACCTTTCATTAGGATCTACTGAAACTTGCAACTCTGCAGTGCTGACTCAGGCGAAGACAAGCTGCTTTAGTTTTCTCTCCCTCGCTCTAGTCTTCACAGGGGAAATAATATCAGCCAAATTCATACCCAGTCTGAAGCCACCAGACAGTATGTGCAGAGCTGAATCAGAAACCAAGGAAGCCTTTGATGGACTACAGGAGAGAACTGGGTTTCTTGCAATGGGAGTTCTCTTCCCACCCTAAAGGTAAAACCTTCCTTAAGGAAGTTCCTGGTGCAATAAGGTTAGGTCTGCCCTGGACACAAAAGGCGTCTTGACGGCATTACACAATTCCCCAAGCCCAAGGCTTGATATGGCCTTGTCTGCCTAGATTTAATTACATATATATGTTATTAGGGAGTTAGGACAATTAGTTAGAAGGTCATATAGTTACAAAACCTTTGTGAAAGGATGAATGGATCCTGGTTTCTCCTGACAGCTTTCAAAGACCCATATGTGTGTGCGTTCAACCAGGAGAGCAAGCAGCCAAGTGACACTGCTGCAAATCTTCCAGAAACCTCTAAACCATCTCCTGTTGACAAGGAAACCAGTGTGCTGTCAGTGGCAAAAATTAACAAGTAAAAAGTACTGTTTTGCCACAGTGCATCCAGTCAGCAGAAGGTTGATGCCAGCAAAAGGCCAGTCCTAAGCACATAGCTAGGAGTGCACAGGAGCTGCAAGGGCCAGCTGCCTCCCTTTTGGGATGCTCTTCAAACACAGACCCTGTTTACTGTACCGAAGGTCAGAGGGAAAGGACAACAAGGGAAGTATCACAGAAAAAACATATGGTAACTGCAAGCCCTGATATACCATCCTTACTGAATTAAAAACCTCCTGAGGTTTTTCGTACTTGCCCTCTCTGTTCCCTAGAAGCATGAGATGAAAAGTACAGAAGTTTGTGGTGGACATATGTAGCCAGGAAAGACAGCAGGGAGAGATCAGATGCATTGTGAAGTGAAGAAAATACAGCATATAATGGAATAAAAGGTATTCTTTTGCCTTTTTCTGTAGCACAGTATGTGTGTTTCCCACCTAGGACCAGCAGAAATTTCACCTCCAATACAATCCCCACTACTGTGAAGTTTGAAGTGACTACAGTGCACCTACTAAACTTCTACAGAGTCTCCAGAGCACCTTTTAATGGGTGCCTGAAGCAATGCGAACTATAGCGTGAGTATCAACAACAAACAAAACTGGGCTATAAAGCTGACTCTTTTTTTCTTCTGGGTTGTAGCAGTGAATCATGCTGACAACACAGGCGTGAGATGGAGGGTAGAGACTCTGGCACGGCACCATCCCCTACTGAGCAGGCTTGCAACCAGCTCTCAGCACAGGGACTCAGAGGCTGAGTTCAGGCTCTGTGGGCTCTTGCTGCGGACAGTTTCTCGCTCCCAAAACACCCAGTGTACCGCACTTCTGCCACTGGGCTAATTACTCCCCAGCAAAAGGCATGATGGAACAAGTGTTCCAAATCAAAGGAGAAACTCAGCCAGTCAAGAAAATCCTCCCCAGGCTATCAGGCTTTATTCCTTTCACTTGGCTCAGCTTCATTTTTCTAGTTCCTTCAAGAGAAGCTCTAGGTCTCCTCCAGCCTGCTCCCAGCAGACCATACCAGGGTCTTCAGAGAAACCATGAAGGTTCAGGTCAAATGGGATTCAAATCTACAGAAACTGGCTCCATCATCCTCAAAGCCCCAATATGGCATTTAGCAGTGCTTCAGTGTTAGGAAAAAGGCTCTTTTCCCTCCTAACAGAAAGAGTTTGACCCACCAAGCCTGGAACACCTGGACATGAAGCACTTCTTGAGGCACTGGAGGGCTCCTGATATCACCTGCTGGTTTGCAATCTGAAGTCCCCATGCCATTGTTTCCGCTCTAGATTTAGAGGTCTCGTCTTTTCCCACTGCAGTACAATACCTGCCTGGGCACCTGCAGGAGGTCACGAGATTCTGAGAAGTATCTGAATAACCCCTGACCTATGTCAGCAGCTACCTGACCTCAGTATGAAAGGATGAGCCAAGCACAAAACTGTTCCATTTGTACCTACATTCTCTGCCTTCACTTCATTAAAATATCCTTTGGTCCAGAGCTGGGACAGGCTTGGAGCTCTGTCCTAGGAGCACCTCTGAGAGGTGTTTAACTCTGTCTTCCAGTTGCTGTCTGGATGACATCCCTCTCCTCCACTCTTGACCATCAAGGAATCAAAATGAAGGGTAGCTTCTTGACCAAAGGAAGATGAACACACTTACCAGATGAGACAGCCAAGGACAGACCACATTCAATGGTCTTGCCTCCTTTTCGTGCTACTCCAGCGTGCTCAGTGCAGCTTGTCAAGGTGGGGCTCATCTCACCGACAGCACAGACCTCTCCACAAGAGCCCATCATCCAGAGCCTCTATCATCAATGAGCAGAGACAGGCACAGTCTGTCTGACCTGTTTCAGGTGCATTATGATGAGATGGAACTGCTCATTTCCTCTGCTGCCTCTGTAGGGGGACTGAGGGGCTGGGACGTAAGATGCTGACATCTGGACAGGGGAATTGCACCCTGACATTCCCCATATTGCAGTTTGCTCGTAAGCTTTTCAGAGAGATTATCTCACCCTGCACCTAACATGAAAGCACTTCAGCCCCTAAGGCCCGAGGGCAGCACTACACTTCAAGTGGGAGATGAGAGGCCCATGCCCTTAAGTGTTTACCATCAAGAAAACTTCACAACACCTTCCCTGTAATGATGTTCCAAGTGGATCCAAATAATTTTGGGGGATGGCTGAAGAGAAGGCAGAGCTACAGGTCTCAGCCTGCCTCTGTGTTAGCAGGTGAAGAAAGGAGTATATCCCAGGCACCAAACACTTCATGCTGTGAGAACAGCATTGCCCAGAGAGCCTGCAAGGCTCCCTTCGTGCCCATCAAGAGATGCACCATGACAGGCAGGGAAGGATGAACACATGCAACAGGGCTGGGTCAAGGACATGGGAGAGGAAAGGACAGAGCAACAAGACTGCAATTTCTTCTAGTAGAGAGACTTGGGATTTACAGGCCAACCTTGAGGACTCTTCTCCTTTTCATGACTTCTGATATCCAATCCTTTGGTGCAGGCAACACAGGAGCTTGGTGCAGACAACTGCAAAATAATGAGTCTAGGGGCAGGAAGCCAAAGCAGATGGCACATGTTAAATGGAGCTGTCATGCTACTGGGCTGGCCAGGGGAGAGATGGAGGAGCTATTCTGAGATTCCTAAAACCATCAGCCCTCATGCAGGGCTGATGGAGAAAACAACAAAATTAAGCTCAGACTGGGACTGCAGGCAGAATAGCTTCCATGATAACAGGATGCATGGGAAATAAATTGTTACAAAGGGCCCTCAAATCAAATAGAGGGAAAAAAGCAAGCATGGAAGAGACTGAAAAAAATTCATCCACGGTGGGACTGAACTGAAGGGCTCAGAAGAACATGAGAAGTTTAGTTCAGCTCCCAGAAAGGGTGACTTACTGTTGGCAGAGCTTTTTCTCCCACCCCAGCATTCAAGCTCACAGGCTCCTACCTCAGATTTTAAACGTTATCTCTTTGCATTCTAATCCCAACAGTACTTGCTCCTAATGCCCCAGCAGAGAAAGCCATGATGAGAAAGTGTGACTGCTGGTTGTCCACCTCCATGCAGCAGCTGCCAGTCAATCCCAGTTCCACAACACAACCCATTTGATTAGATCTGTTCAGGTGGTAGTGTTCCTTTTTTTTTTCCTTCCTCTGGGATTTCTTCTGAAATTGCTCTAAGCTGGGAATTGAAACTAATTCCAGGTGCAGAGATGTTGAAACAAAGGAGATGAGAACCTGAACTGACCTGAGAGATGCTGCACTGCCCAGCAGCCCAGTCACTGCAGTCAATACAACCAACTTCAGTTGAATTAGAACAAGACTTGATAACCCTGTTGCAATGCAATTGCAGGGCTTGCCAAAAAAACATGTACTTAGCATGCTCTGAGAAAGCCCAGCCCTCTCCTAGGCACTCAGCTTCCCACCTCTACACAAGGAGCACACTTCAGATAAGCAACTCTATACATCTTTCTTTTTAAACGGTACATCTTCCACTAACACACAGGAGGGTTTTCCTTAGCCTTCTCAAGAGCATCCTGCAATTGCTTATTTTTCCTTTAAAACAGCAGAAATTTCAAGCCAGCTTTCAAGCCAGCTCAGTTTGCATCCATGGATTGGTGACTACAAAATCCAACTAGCTGCCCTGGGCCTCTACAAATCCCCAGCCAGGGACCTGTACCTTATGTGCTGTAATCCTCCCCCATGTCATCTCTAAAGCTGGCTAGTACCAGAGGCTCCTCCCTACCACCTCCCTCAGAGAATCCCCACCAAAACCTCCCTTGCTGCCACAGCAAGGACTAAGCAACAACTGCCCTGTTTAGAGTATCTGAACAGACTATAGCCCCATTAGAGTCAAAGGAGGAAGACAATCCTGAATCCCAGGAATTGCACCTCTGCATGGGTGGTTTCATCTCAGCAGCCTCCCTTTGCTCACCTCCCATCCTGAATAGGTTTATTATCCACTCCATGGTTGCTCTGAATTACCCCAGAAGTGACCGTATTTCAGCAACAAATTAAACTGTCACGATACATTCCTTTCTACACTGTTTTTTAAAACATGTGAGCCCTGGCTGCCAAAGAATTGTTTTGGAAAGATTAGATTAGGTGCCTCGGAAACTGCTTTGGAAAAAAAAGTAAAGGGTTTTCACTTCTTGAAGAAACCCACCTTTTTTTTTTTTTTTTTTTTCTCTACCCTGGGAAGTTTGTTTTATTTTTTAACCTCAAAGATTTGGTCAATTAACTACATCTTGTTTTCTAGATCTTTCCACAAAAAGTGCCTCGGTGCAGATGACCAATAGGGAGATTGCTCATTTTGCAATCATCTGCCACCAACATAAATTAAAATCTTAAAGCCCTCTGATTTTTAAAACAGTCCCCATCCAGAGGCCTCCAACATCTCCATTCAATTGACCAAATCTTCTTACTGTTTTTCCAACTCATAACAAAACACTCAGCTTTACCATGGGATGCTTATCCATTTCTTCAGACACAAACCCCACTTACAGCCTGGAAGACTGACATACAAAGGACTGCCATCCCAGCCCTCCACTCACATCACGTCTTAGACCAGACACCTAAAATACTAAAATAACAGTCAAGACAGCCTTGCTTGAAAGAATCAAAGGAAACAAACCCCCACCTTCTCAGGGTTCATTGTGATAAGAAAGCGCTTCTCTCATCAGAAAATCACATTAGCAACATGTCAACAGTTGGGTGCTGAATCTTTTGATGCTCATCAGTTACCAAAGGAAATGGGAAGCTGATCTTGCAGTCAAAGTGCCAGACTAGGACAACAATTTCTGTTCTAAGCTCTGCTCTGGGCTCCTCCTGTTAATGTGAATTTCCATTCCTTAGTTCCCAGCTGTAAAACAAGGGGCTTTAACATCTCTCCTTTCCCTGCCCAGTGTGTGCTCCAGCTATAGGCACTGGTAGATAGTTGGCTATTTTTCACTTTCTAACAGATATGAGGGGCAGCTGAGCCTGGACACTTCAGAGATTGGAAAAGGGTGGCTGCTTGAGATATACACCACAGAGGAAGAGGAACAGCAGAGGTATAAACTGATGTCTACTGAACCCAGATTAATGTGTTCATCATAGAAATAACGTGAAGCAGAGGATCCTTGTCAGGCCCCTGATAATCAGGTGTAGTAATTGTGGGGATCAGATGACTACCATTGGCTCATGAATCAGAGAGTTCCACCCTCATCCATCGACCTCCCCCCGCTTTGCCATAGACCTGGTGAGACCCTGCACGTCCCTGTGACTATGAGCCACACCAGCACACAGCCTCCTTGTTTCTGTGGAAAAGCAGGAGCTGAAGCACTTTTCCAGGTCTAGGTCTGACTCTCTCACATCTTTGCTTCCCACCTCCACCAGGGTCATTCCTTTCCAGTGCATATACTTTGAGAATCAATACCTTGATATTTGGAAATTATAGGGGCCACCGGAATAGCTACAGAGCCATCAGCTGCAACTGAGTAGAGCAGAATGGAGGACATACAGCTGTACTCTTAAGAGGAGAGAGAGCAGATCTGACCCTCAAAGACTTCAGTACAGCCACCACACACCTCAGGAGAACGATGAGGCAGAAAGTGAAGCAGGGATTTGTGCGTACCACCTCATCCAACAGCAGCTACACTGACTGCCAGATGGGAGGTGACACCACCAAGCAGCACAGCGATGTCCTCCCTCTGCCTAGCCCCCAGCACTTGTCCTCATCCTGCCTCCCACATCAGTGGAGCAAGAAGCCAGCACATGCTTGTCGAAGCAGGTCAGGGAGCAGAACCCTTGCCCAAGGCTGCCTGTGTGGAAAGTGGGACAAGCCCTCCAGAAAAAGCTGACTAGCCTCTTACAATATCATGCAAATCAGGAAAAGGCCAGGAGAAACAAGATTGGGAGAAACCTTGCATGACCAAGGTTATATTGTAAGGTTATGTATTCATCCTCTGCACACAACGGGGGAAAGCAAGGGGTGTGCACGCACACACACAGGAGATACCTCCTGCTTTCACCAGCATTTGCTAGCTCTGCATTCTACAAAGGAGAATTGTGCTGGTCACAGCAGGAGCCTAACAGAGTGGGACCCAAAAGGAGCCATTGCATCTACAGACAGAGATACAAGGGGAGACAATGAAAAAAATTAATCACAGAACTAGCATACATACAAGCCAGGATCAGTCCCATATTTACCTATAAGAAACAGTGTTGTTTTATTTACTTGACATAATCAACTCTTGTTTTATTTACTTATCATACCAACCAAAGCCTAGTTGCTCAAGCCCAGCCTTCTCCTTTTCCTGGAATATGAATTTCAGTTCCTCACATAACACTAAGCCCCCTGACATCCAATGCAAACCCATCGCAGGGAAGGAGCATGGCTGCTACAATCACTACAGTAACAGAGGACCTAATGCCACACCAAGAATACTGCTCGGGCTGCTGCAGTGGCTGTCTGGGGTATAATGAAATCCATCATTTGCAGGCTCCAAATGTGTACATTCAAGCTTATTCTATACCCATGATTTGAAGCACACTGAACAGAGCTGGATGTAAGCCACAGAACTGCTGAAGATAGCACGGAGTGTCAGGGCACTCAACGTGATCCTGGAGCAGGCCGACAGCACGGCTGCCTGCTACCCCAACAAACTGCTGATGAACAGAGCTCACTTCTCAGCAAGCCTCTAAACAAGATCCCAACTTGCCTCAGGCACAAGCACTTGCTGGCCAGACTCTTCTTTGGAGATTTTTCATTAGTTTGCCTTTCTCAGGGAATACGGCTCCTTGTACTTCCACTGCCATGCCTCAGTTCAGCCCTGACCAGCAGGACAGCCACTGCACCACCCTGCAAAACAGCAGCCTCCACAATGCCTTTTTCCACTGATCTCCTCCTCGCTTCTCTCTCTGCCGAGCCTTACACAAGGAGAACAGGGCAGCCTGGAGCAGCCCCCGCTGTGCACACCTGCATTCCTCATTTCACTCCTACTCCCTGGCTTTTTAGATCTTGCTCCTCTTCTTCTCCCAGCAAGAGCACGACATCCTCTTCATTTCACAGGCCACAGCTTCTCCCTCATGTCTGCTGTTCTCTCAAGGATGCTAAACAAGCAGAAGACGTACAGGCATCTTCCCAGAGACATTGCAGCAATGTCTCTTTTTTTGTCAAGTTATTGCTCCCACACACACACATTTAAACTCAGCTCCACCAGCTCTTGAATTTAACTTGCACACAAGCAGTCTGAGCGATAATGGATTTAGCTATGCAAAAGGAAAAATCCTCTTAAAGTTTGGCGCCACAGCACAGCAGTATACAAGTACCTGGGTTGCCTCTGCATTATTAGAGTGCCCCTCACCCAGGGCATCCTACCCTTTTAGCAGATAGGCTGGGTATTTGCTGGTTATCTGCTAGGTCAGTATCCCTCCTAAAGAAAAGTCCAGTGACATAAGCAACCAGCTTAGCCAAGGCCAGATGGGGGGGTCAGGACTCCCCAGTCGACAATCCAGTGGCTTTAACCACAAAGTCACCTTTCAGCACAGAGTTCAGCTGCTCTGAGAGCCCCCACTGCTGTCAGATGAGCACCACAGGCAGGTCAGGAATTAAGACAGTGAGCATGGAAAGACTATTCCCTCTGCAGGCATTCAGGTCAGTTAACACCACACTCAGGAAGCTACAGAACCATATTTCACTGATGAGAAGTTGGTGACAGGGTTTTGGTTTTACCGAGCTGGTCATTAAACAGTGCCAGTCCCACCTTATAGAGAAATAGGTAGCAACACCCAGAATAAAATGGATCATCTTGAAGTATTTACCTCTGGATATCTGTAATTATAAACCAAACATCATCAGCTTCTCTCTCTCCCTGCAGTAAATAATTAACTGCGAAAGAATATTCCTCTTGGCTCCATCCTCCTCAATCAATTCTGCTTTGCAACAACGTGCCGCCTGGATTGCTTGCTGTATCAGTGCAGCCGAGTGTTACCCAAACCCCCTCAGAGACAGAGGAGAGGTGGAACTGTTCACTTCAGTACAGCAGAGACCTTTCCTTCAGGGTACAAGGGGGCACGGTGGCATAACTCCCAGTACTTCAAGCAGACAGCTATGACATACACAGCTTAGCTCATGCGCTGCTGCAACATCACTGCAACCTTCAGCGGAGGCGAATCACGCACTCTGAGCACTCCCATCACACCCCTCTGGACTGCCTGAGCTTTACTGCCAAGGCAGAGCAAATCTCGTCCTCTGAAATAAAACGTTTGCTATTCCTTCCACTGTTTTTGAAACATCCTCCCCACCCCTAGATTTCATCCAGGGGTAAAAAAAAAAAAAAACAAAAACAAACCACAAACCAAATCAAGTCTTCTTTATAACAGAAACTTCATTTTTTAAGAGACTTTAATTTTTGAATACTAGATCAAAGTTCAGTATTGTGACTGCTTGGTCATGCACTGTAACCTGCACAATGACCTGTTCACCTCTTGCCACCTACCTTCGGCAACCTGAATTTCATACAGACTCTGCAAGTAATAGGTAAACCAGAAAATGTTTAGAGCATTCATTCCTTTTGCCCTACTGAAAGACACCTCCTGGCTGTAAACACAGCAGGGAGGGAGGATGATGCCAGGAGGAAAGCAAAACTGCCTGGCAGGAAGGCTGGGTTGGTCAGACAGCAGATGGAAGCAGGTTGCATGCAGATACACAACCAGGGAACAACACAAGGGCTGCCATTTGATCCTGGTCACTTTCTTAAGATACAAAGTCAAATTGAAAGAGGCATAAGAACACAAGCAAAAAATGAGAGCTGGGGGAAACCTCCAGATCTGCAGGAACACCCTTCCTAAAACAGCCAGAAAAAAAACAGGAGAGGCAGAGAAGCATTACCACCAAGGAAACATCTTCATACTCACACATAGTCTGGGTTCAGTTTTAAATTTTTACGGGTTTAAACACATACCAGATTTAGTTGAGCTGATTATGAAGTCCCCAGTAAAAAACTCCACTAGGAAGGTAGAGAAAAAGAGGAAAAAAGGCTAATTTAGACTCAAAAAGCATGGAAAGAAAGGTTCAAGAAAGAGGCAGAAGAAAGAATGGAAGGAAAACCATGACACAGAAGAGATAAATGAAACAGATACCAGGGACAGTTCAGGAAAAGATAAACCATGCAAAAATGGAATGAAAACTGGAAGGGAAAGATAAGAGAATGAGGAACATGCCATGGCAGATCAGTTGAACAGCAGTTGGCAAACATATAAGTTATTTAATCTCATCTGTATTTGTCAAATAATTTGTTTGATTAACAGTCTTTTGTGGTCTTCCGCCAGGTATAGAGCTGATCAAATATCATGTCATAAATATATTATTAGATTAATACAAGTAAAATTCAAATACATTTAACATTTTTATGTGCTGCTTAATAAGCTCTGCTTCTAAGTTTACAGTTCAAAAATGTTAAAATAGAAAGCTGGGAATGAATTACAATTAGATAAAAACTACTTAAAGCACAACCAGTTTGCTTTTCCTAGACTGACAAAAAGACAATATACTGTATAACTCATCTTGAGAGACAGAAGACATTTCTACTGTAATCACCCTCCCACAAGGAACTCCTCTCTATATGCAGTACTTTTTGTCTTGATTTTATTTTGTTGAACGTCTCCCCAATATTCAACTTTTCTAGTCCATAAAGGTTTTTCACCCCAAGACAGCTGGCGAGCTCCAAGGGCAACCTAAGAAAAAGATAAATTTGGGGTGCACTGGTAGCAGGAGGGAAGGCACTGGGAGCCATATCCAGCCTGGAAGCAAATATTTATGTTTGAGCTGAGCTTTGCTCCTCTTAAAGGGAAGGGAAATCAGATATAAGATGGACAAGGATGCCTCAGGATCTCTACTCTCATAGGGAAAAGTTTCCCACACTGTCGGCAGCCTTTTCCAAACCTTCCTAGGAGAACCAGGGAGGAAACCAGGAGGAAAAAGAAAAAAAGGTGAATTGGCAATTTTTCAGCCTGTTTTTATCCCCCCTTGCCCAAGAAAATAGCAAGGTCCCCTTGAGAATCCTCAGACCTTAGGGTGAAAGCCACCAAGGCAGGCCATCTCCACATGTGTGGTGGCAGGGCTGCCAGGGAGCCCTGGGAAGCAGAACCAGACTCAATAAGGAACCCGTGGCCATGGCTTTCTAGGCTGACATCACAGGAACACGAGACTACTCCCACTGCTGCTCTACCTTCACTACTGGCAGCAGCCAAGAATCAAACTCACCACAGGAGAGAACCACACCAAGGGCAACTCCCTGGGGCCGGAAAAGTGACCCTTGGGTCACAAGTCCTGTTTAAATATCTCAGCAATATCCCAAACTGAGATAATTATTGCTAATTACAAGATCATTTTTATGTAAACATGAAGGGCATTACCACGCATACTTCATCTCTTTTTAATTAAAAGAAGTAAGTGGTTTGCTGAGATAAAAAAAAGACATGCTGACAGCTCCCACCCAAAAGCAGACTTTTCTGCAGTGATAACACGCATCAGCCTCCAGACCCACCGAGAAGACTGAACAAGAAAATCAATCAGCATCAGCCTCCCCAGTGCTGAAATGAAGCAGTTGGCACATTATTAATCACACAGGAAAAACACTTTACAAGGAGAAGGGATGGACCAGACACACAGAAGGGGAATACACATGGATTCAGTCATGGCTGTCTTAAAAACACTTGGGAAAATCACACAAATCACCAGCTGTAAATTTAAAATACTTCAGAGCTGCGAAGGATAAACACATCAGCAATTCTGACTACAGCAACTCTTTAGCTGAGCCTACACCAAACCTCATGTTCCTGCTCCAAGCTGCACATCCTACCCATGCCAACCAGACTGAAATACATTGTGACGCTGCCTCACCACGAGTTCGTACCCTTTCTGCATTTCAAAGACCTACCCAGGAGCAACCTGCGCTTCACAGACTACAAGAGATATGACCATCCAGCTTAGGACACTGACATAGTCAATGGCTTGACTCGCCATGCAGTGGCTTAACAAGCCCGTTCCTGCTGCACAGTTCTGTTTCCAGCTGTCCTAAGCATTTCTCCAGCCGCTCCAGAGTTCGCCAGTCCACTCTGACTTCTCACAGTCTCTTTTGTCTCCAGGCACGCTCCGCTGCTTGAGGCAATTTAAAATACACCCCCAGTCAGGACCTGTATGGGCCAAGCGAGCCATCAGATGCACCTTCACTTGGGGTGAAGACGCTGCAGCCCCGGACGCCGCGACACCCTTTGCAGGGCAGCAGGGCGCAGGCAGCCTCGGCACGCCGCAGAGCCCCGGCGGCGAGCGTCTCTAGGAGGGAGGGAGGTGTCACCAGCTCCGCAGAGCCGCATGCTCGCAGAACGGGGGACCTCGCTCACTTGCTCACAGATGCACACAAATACCTGCGCCTCCGCTGCCTGCCCGCTCCGAGCCTCGCCCCGGGCCTGGCGGCGCCTGGCACCGCCGTAGAGCTGGTCTCTCCTGGGGGATGTCAGCCCAGCAGGCACCTGCTTTGGCAAAGCGTGGCGAGTCTGGTGCTCCCACTCTGAAGCATCACAGGAGCAGTGTGAGGGATGCGAGGGGATGAGGGAAGACGGGTGCAGTGGGCTGCAAACTGGGGATGCGAAGAAGAGGAGGTGAACAGGGCTGCAGCTAAGGGATGTGGAGGGGAGCGGGAGGACAACGGGGGGAAGGAAAGAGGGCTGCAGCTTCGGAGGGGGAAGACAGGAGGAGTGCACAGTGGGTGCAGAAGGAGGGCAGGGGATGGAGGGTAGAGAGAATGGAGGGCAAAGGGGGTGTCTCGGTGGTACCCCACCACCCTCCCACCCCGGCAGCCTGCCTGGGCTAGGGTCGGCAGGCAGCGCCCAGGCAGCAGAGTCATGGCGCGGCCAAGCGAGCAGGTGGGTGGCCGCCACCGCCCCCAAGAGCCCGGGCCCCACCGCCGCCCACTAGGCCGAGGGTCCCTCCCTGCTCACTGCCGCCCCGGGCACGGCGGGGGCAGCCCCAGCACAGCGTGGGTACGAACTTGGCGGCGGGGGGAACGGCCCCGCTAACAGGTGGCGGCGGCGCTGCCGACCCGTCCCCGCCGAGCCGGTGGGCGCTGCCCCTCCGCGACGGTGCNTCCCACCCGCCCTGACCCAGCGCCAGCCCGCTCCTGGCGGCCACTCACCGGCTCGTCCACCCCGCCGGGCGGGATGCGCGTCCTGGAGAGCGGGGCGCGGAAGTTTAAAGCCCGGTAACAGTATTATTCGCTTTTGCCCTTCCAACGTAGGAAAAACCAAACTAGACGAGGCGCCCCCCCAGGCGGGCTAAACCCCGCTCCGCTCCTCCCCGCCGGGGGCTTCAGCCGCGCGTNGCGGCGGCGGTGGCTGTGGGGGGGGTCGGGCGCTGTCTCGCCCCGGCGGGTGACCCTTGCTGCCTCCGCGCCCCACGCCCCGGGAGCCGCCGGGATCGCGTGCTGTCCGCCCGGGGACCCGTCTGCGCTTCCTGCCCCGCGGCGGCCCCTCCGCAGGAGCGCTCCGCACCCGAGGTGAGGGGAAGGCCTGGCGGCCGCCGCTCCCGCAGCCCGCCCTTCCCCGCGGGACTGCCCGGGGCTGCGCTGCCTTTGTCGGCGTCCCTCGGATGCATTCTGGGGAGGAGGACCAGAGACCCCTGAAATGTAGTGTTGATTGCCAGTCACGGTCCTGCCTGATAACCCGTTGCTTTAAACTCGGCTCACAGGGTGCTTTTATCTGGCCCTTGGAAATGCCTAGAAAAATAGATGACTCCAAATTATTCAAGTGCAATTAAGGCCACAAAAGAAAAGATACCCGAATTGACTCTGTATAAGGCAGATGGAGTTCAGTTAGGCTTAGCAGCAGAGATAGGCACTGTCTGAGCAGAATTACTTCAATTTCAGATGAAGGTCCGAGCGTGTTGAAAGGCTCTTGTCTGATCTTATTTGGGTCCCACAAGGAGCACCGCTGAAGCAGAGCTAGTAAATATTGATGGACTCGAGCTTCATGTCCTGAAATCGGGTCTGTCAATGCAGTGCTACCTATTCTGTCACAGTACACTAGACATTTTCTACTAGTGTGCACCGTGATTCCCCTATTACTATTTGGAAACTGGATAGTGGATTGCATAGTCACTGCATTATCCAGCAGCTTGCAGAAGTAACCAAGCTTTGATGCGGAATACGATGTCAGATAAAGTACACCCTCCTGGTACTGGAAAAGCACTGTTCTCTCTGACATACGTTTCAAGCACACTTCCAAATATTGTTTCCATTAGAAAAGTATCCAGTAATCTGAAAATCGATCTAAAAACCATTGTTCTAGATACTATGCTTGACACATAATAAAAAGAAAGCTCATGCCCTGCAGAGCTTGTAGCAAGAGCAGATTAAACATGTTCTAAGGATACCCGTTGAGAGAGTTGTGCAGGTTTTCTCAGGTCTCATAAACGTGTTGCACCAGCACAAACAAACCTGCCAGAGCACTTCTCCAAAAACCAGCATGCAAACAGACAGGTCCAAACAAAAAGGCTGAAGCTTTAACCTACCTCGAAACTCTTCCCTTGCTTCTAACAAGCCCTCCTGACTCTGAATGACCTCTCAGTTCTCCACGGAAGCGAGGGCCGCAGCTCAGGGCGAGCCAGCATCTCTCCCGAGCGAGCCGAGGGCAGAGCAGCAGCGCGCACAAAGGTGATGGGTTTCTCCACAGGCAGCCACACGCACGCACCGTGCGCCGCCTCTCCGGGCTACCTGTCTCGTCTTGTTTCAGCCGTGTCTAACGAGCAGGCAGGGTACTGGAGCATGCATAAATCTCGCTTTTTGAAGCACCCTGCAAATGGGCTTGTATTTTTCGGTACCTAGGTGGCCCAGAAGAACTTAACAGGGAGCAAGCACTAAGTGGGTAGTAAAATAGGCACAGCTATGGGGGAACCTTAGGTTCATGCTTGTTGAGCTTCTCAGTAACCTACAAGAACCAAGAAACACCAGAAGAGGAGACTGAAACTGCCTCTCTCTTGCTCATTCTTCAGTGCCAGATCACATCAGGCTGTGAGATACCTGAGGACTATTTGTTTGCAGACTACTGGAAGACAGAGACGGAATCACCTGTTGGTGAGTCATAACCACACAATCGCAGAGGGGTGATGGCATAGACTTGCAAAGACACAGAGAGTGATAATAGCTTAAAAGTGTCTTCCTCACCCTTCTACTTTTTGTTAAAAAAGCAAAATATTTGGACTAGATCCTCATCTGTGGCAAAGCAACGTAACTCCATTGCTTTTGTCAGAGCACAGATTTACACTTTTTGAGGTCATCCTGTAAGTAAAGATTGTTCTTCATGAGCATATTATTCCTTCCTTTCTTTAAACTTGAGTTTAATTCTTGGAAAATGTCTGGCTTGCAGTATTCTAACTGTTGTAAGCCTTGCTTGACAGGAAAGGAAGGCTAATCAAATACTGGGTCCACTGGCATGCAGAGCAATGAAAAAGAAAGTGAGAGTATCTCAGGTCCTTACTGCCACAGGAGAAGTCCAAAACCAAAATCTGCAGTGGAGTTGGAAACCTGTTCCATCATTTCCATACCTTCCATTTTTCATGATGGTTTTCACCAAACTGTATGTAGCTTGCAGTTGGAAGGCCATAACTCATAGACATGCTTATTCTGTCATAACTTTTTGTACTAACACCCTAAATTCAGTCTGTGAAGGTACATGACTGATTTTTGTAAGTGCTGTGACCCAAAATTATCTCCTTGATATTTTCACCCCCTCTTTAACTTCTGCAGGAGGGGAACTGTAGACAAGACATAAACTTATCCATCCACTGTGTGACATACAGACTTATGCCAAGAGCTTAGTGAGCAACTGAACTTGCTCATCAGCTACAGATCAAGGCTACATTCTTTAAATTAGAGTATTTTTGGAGTGCTTTCTAGTAGAAACATCCAAGTTGAATTATTCTTTCTTTCTCCCTAATAAAGACCTCAGAAGAACATGAGAAGGTCTTCTTGTGATCATCAATATCATCAGCAAAGTAGGTAACAGTAGTTTTTTAGCTTCACAATGATGCATACTTAAATACATCCAGATATGCACTATGAATTTTTGATATACTGGAGGGTTTATCAGTTCTCAGCAGACACAGAGAGTAGATTAGTGGTGTTAGTTGCTATTGTTGTTCTGGGTCTCCTGTTGCTTCACCATACCTACAAGTTCACCTGACTTTTAATCATGCAGGTTACTTTCTGGTTCTTTCCATGGCTTTTGTGCTCACCCTAGTCCTTTTTCCTGGATGCACAATTTTTCTGAGTAACCAAAACTTTCTTGGAAAGTGTTTGCAAGGAAGGCTCTGTCACTGTGCTCCTTTTAACAATGTCTCTGAGAGCATACTGAGAAAAGCAGAGATCCCTGTGAGTTTTGCTTCCCCATTGCACCATATTCTTCATGATTTTTTAATTTATTCCTCCTGCAGATACACTAGACTCTAGAAACCTGCAAGTCCTTTTCTCATACTGGGATGTTTTCTTGCTCATCTCTCCCTGAGCTTAGAGGATGAGTAGGGTCATGGCAGAAAGCAAACTGATAAGCAGTCGACTTTTTAAATTTCTATCTTTTTAGGGAATGCAAATTGTTTCCTTATAGTATCTGACAAAGTAACACAAGTAACTTGCCATGGCAACCAGCTTGTGGAACAAAAAAAAATTATCATTACAAGGTGCTTTGTTACTGTAACATGGAAAGAAGCTCAGATCTTATCAGTTTTGTTCACTTGTGTGCCATGCATCATCTAGGTAGCAGAACCTGTCAGTAGAAGTTTGTGTTCAATTCAGTGCAAGTCATCTGCCTTGTGGGCCTATCTGATACTTGGATCAAAGCTGAAGTGCAGTCAGAAGGAAAGAAGGAAGTGTTCAGAAGAATTGAAACAAGACTGGATTCTCAGAAACTCAAGGACAAATCCATTTCCTCAGCAAGCTGATGCAACTCTGAAGATGCCAGTAAGAGATGAACCAATTCTGAAATTAATTTGGCTTGCATTCTCTGACAGTCTCCATTATTTTACTATCCTTTTTTTTTTTTTTTTTTTTTGT
>VXAC01001033.1:976238-1051147 GCA_013399225.1 Rhipidura dahli
TTTTTTTTTTTTTTCTTTTTTTTTAAAGTGAAGCAAGTCTGCAGATCTGTAAGTATTTTGGAGTTACCTGGGTCAGAGGATGGAATAAGCTTGCATAAGCTTGCAAAATCTGTCTTCAAACCCATTCTCTTTACAGGGATAATCTGGGAGGGACAGACACATTGCCACACAGCTTACTTGGGTTAATGAGTGAATTTGGAAATGGCAAGGGAATCAGCTAAGGGCAGAGAGGGAAAACCCTCATAGTTACCACTTTAGGAGAAAATAAAAACTGAGTTTTGTTAGCTCAGAGGAGTACAATTTTGAAAACTGTTGTTTGTGCAAAGAGTCACAGAGTCTGGTGGAACTACCCTGTGCTGAGGATAGGCTCATATGTAGATCTGGAGTGGGTCTAGGTATGCTTTACTCTGGAGCTGGAAAGGATTTCTTCTGTGGGACAGATTTGAAAAGTGAAGGAAAAACGGAAAGTTTCTTAATCCCTTGACTACTGATTTGAGCCACAAGTAACACAGCTCCAACTGTGTGATGGAATGAAGTATATGCTCCCCCTTCTATTTTAAAAACATTCTCCCAGTTAAAATTTATGCTGTTCATGCACTAGTACTAATGCTTGAGAAACAGTGGCCAAGTTTCTGAGCTGCCTGGGGCCTAGCTGAATTCACAGGTAAAATTCTCGTGACTCATGGACAATTCTCTTCTAGCTTCCTGGTGAGGTTGTAGAGAAAATACTGCTACGTTACAAACCCTGACAATAGCATGGCTTGGAAAGAAGCCTTTGAGAAAAAACTCTTAACATATCAGATAAATCTATGTGAGATGCAAAGCTAGAGTTCACTCTTGACAATGAATTCTTACACTGTGAGTGACTGACTATAAAAAGACTTGGGAAAGATCTGAGTCTCCTGCAGCACAAAGAAACCATAGGATAAATGGAAGTCATCTCAAAGGAACCATGCTAAAACTGTTCAACACTGTCATTTAACACAGTCTCCCAGAGGCTGGGAAAAGTCAGCAGGCTAATCCTTACTGCAAGTTGTACCAAGAGAGACATAACCACAAGAGAAATCACAAATGTGAAATGTCACAAGTGTGCACTGTCATCCCAAGGGCCTGGGAATCTTGGAGGTAGACCTAAGACTTGGAAGCAGCAGTCCAACTGAAAGACCACACAGAGAGAAAAAAAGACCAGTCAGTCCTGGCTGCAAAGGGTTTTTAAGACAGACACTGAACTGGAAAGATCTCCTGGACTAATCAATTAACAAAAGAAAACACTGAATTAATTAATCAATCCTCAATAAATCAAGAAAATCTTCCTCTATATCATCTCCAAAGACATCACATTGCTTCAAATGACCCAGGCAGTGAATGGGACCACATTTTTTATTAATCCCCAAAATAATGGCATTAATATTGGATTAAATTCTACTAAATAAGAGTGCTCAGGTTTCTTTCAACCAGACCATTTGATATGTTGCAGAAGATTCTGGGTGGGCAGAGCAAAATGTTCAGTTCTGGAGGGTTATCTGATCCAGGACAGGATCTTTCTTATCATGGATTTCCTTTTTGAAATGAGCAAGGCAGCATCTTGTCAGGTGCCTGGCCCAAGCTCCACCAAAGCTAGAAAGAGGAGAGATTCCTGTTGACTGAAATAAATTTTTCTAACAGTTGGATTTGGTCAATTTTGAACTGAGAATAGAAACTTGCAGAGAAGATGCTCTGGAATCACAGAAATGAAAGGCTTTGTAATCAGAGCTTGGAAGTGGAAGGAGATCTATGTTCCACAGTTTAAAAATACAGACAGCTGCTGATTCCTTTTTTTGCTATTAAAAACCCCACGACCCAAACACACACACACACACACAAAAGACATAATTCAGAAACTGGTCATTTCCTAGCCAGCTTCCTTGTAGAGACACTGGGGGAATGAACAACTATCACATCTCCCTAGATGTTGTATGCAGTAGTTGGTAACATGAGGCCCTCATGTGAGTGGGTGATGGTATGGTTAACTTCAGATTTTGCTGTGTGGGGTGAGCAGTGGGGAGAGATGAGATATGGGTTTTATCTCTGAGTATTTAGAGGCAATGTTGCTTTCTACAGCTGCCTGCTAGTTTCAGTCTGATCTGAAGCACACTGCCCTCTGCAGTGTCACATTTGTTCCTGTGGGTGTTAGCTTAAGCCCCCAACAAATGTTCTTTTTGACTATTTGTGCTTTTTTCAGGGAGATGTAGCTGATTATGTGGTGAGTCTGGAGCCTGAGTTACTTAGAAATGACACGGATTCTTTCAAGAAATGCCCTCCAACCTCATCAAAAGTTGCCAGGGTTGGTGAGGTCCTGTGTCTCCTTCCACTCTGCTCAGCCTGCCAGTGAAGATCAGCAAGGGTCACATAGGGTAGGAGGCCTGGTAATGCAGAAATCTGCAAGTGGAGAGCCACACTGATTTTCCTGGCAGTGGCTTGCTGGCATATGTACAGGAGCTTTTGTTAGCTGTCAGCCTGAATGGAATGTCAATCATTCCCTTGGAGCCTGATCTTCAGATCACTGCACTCTGAGAGAGGGCTTCTGCCTTTGTCTTCATACAGCAAATAACTCAGGTCTTTGGAAGCTGGAAGCCTTGTTTCTTGTTAAGAAGCCCTTGTGATATTTAGTACTCATGTGATTTTCTTTTTCAGACTCTACAGAAAAGTTTGAACACTTTGCAACTGATACGCTACCAGGTTTTTTTATGAGACAGTTTGGATCACTTATCATGCTCTGGGTCATCTGTCACTTTTGCTGGCAGGAGCCAGATTTCCAGAGTGGAAGCGGGATGAGTTGCTAAGGGATGCCTTGTGCTCTATATCATTCCTGCATTCACTGATGTGCAACAGATTTATCTGTGTAGTTCAAGGCCTCTCACTACCAGATGAGTTTATACTGAAATCTCAGGCCATCCCACATTCTCTCCTGGTGAAGACACTAAGATTGTTGGTATTCTTTTAAAAATAGTCTTCTTCATCAGCTAATGCTAATTTTCTTCCCCTCAGCATCAAAGAACAATTGCTAACTACATCTCTTTCTTGCAGAAATTTCAAAGCGGTGTTGCACAGCATGATTCAGGCATGTACATATGGTAGAACTAGATAGAATTAAAGACATTTGTGTTTATCTGTTAAGCTACTGGTTCCTTTTCCTTTGACTGTTTTTTAATGTACAGTCCACACATTGTTTCTATCCCTGCCATGCAGCCCTCCTCATCATCACACTCAAGCTGTTGAGCCTTTTTTTCTCTTCTATTAAGCCCTTCACTAAATTCTGGTTTACTTTAAAGAGACGTTGTGAGCCTTGGTTCCTATCTATGCAAGCAGTTAAAGCTGATGTGAAGCAATACTCACATAAAATAAAATCACCCTGTAGACTGAAGAGGAGGATGAAATCCAGCCTACCCAGCATCTCTTTGCTTCTTAGTGCTCTTGACACTCCAGTGTATGCTCTATTCCTATCCAGCCTTAGTAAAGCTTGCTTATCTGGTCCCTTTCCATCACAGACAGCTGTTTTCCTCCATGGCAGCCTCTTCCTGATGCTCTTGTGCAGTGTTTCCAGCTCCCCCTTCATCCCTTTCTGTGATCACCTAAAATACATGCTGTTGCAGTAACCCAGTCCATGGGTGACCTAAGCCTTGGTGTTATTTATAGCAAAGGTAGAGGCTCTCCTGCAGTACAGCTGCTCGCTGTCAGAGCTGGAGATCCTGAGTTACAGAGCTCCCTGGGAGCTCATGGTGGTAGCGGTGTTCCCACATCAGGTGAGACCCAGGTTAGATATTGGAAGGTCTCCTTGGCAGTTAGGCTGTGCTCTGGTGTCACTATCTTGTCTAGGCTGTCCTGAAAGACCCCTAGTAAAGGTGAGGGCATAGTCCTTCCACACAAATGCCTTCAAGAGCAGCACAGGGCTAGAAATCATCCCTTCAGATGGAGACATGATGTAGTTGACCTCTCCAGGGTATTTCTACACCTATTTCACATGATTTTCTTCTTGCTGGCAATTACCCCATTCCATATGACAGACCCTACATTGAAGCCATAAAGCTGACCACAGCATCTTGAGTTTTTTGTCTGCAGTTTGGTCATCCCCTTTCTTCTGCTGTTCTTCCATCAGGGAAGGTGAAAAGCAGGAGAAGACCTGCAGTCACTTGCATCTTGCAGGACTGGTGCAGGTCCATTGTATGTTCTAGGTAACTTCTCAGGCAGATGTTCATGAGCTCAGCAGTGGTGTGACTCTGTGTGTGTGTGTGTGTGTGTGTGTGTGTGTGCATGTGAATCACCCAGATACCACCTGAGGGCTTTCAGGGGGGTCAATGCTAAACATTTTAGAAATCAGACATCCTGCAAGATTCCTAAGCTGAGATGCCCAAAGCAACAGGTTGCAAATTTCTTCTCTGGTTTCAGATATATAACTTTGTGTTTCCCACTTTCAGTCAGCAGACAGCTGTTGGGGAAATACCAAGGTTAATGTACGAAAACACCGATCACAAATGTTACATGAATCCAAGTGATTGATGGAATTTCAGCCATTGACTATGATAACATGGGTAAGCTTATGTTAATCTACAGATGTTGTATTAACACTAAACCATTTCCCAGTTCTCATTAGCAGTCTGCTTTGATAGGGGTAGAAGGTGTTAACTGTAGTTTCCTTTCTGTGAGCTGTTTAATCATTGGAGCTTACTGGCAGTGGGATTTGGGGGACTTACGTGATCACAAAGTGAATTAAGAGTAAAACAATACCCTCCCTCTGGCTTCTCTGGGATAGTACACAGGGGAGGGAATGGGTTCTGAGCTGCTCTGCTTCCCTATTTAAGTGGCACTGGTGTGCTGCAGAGAGGACTAAGCAGGAAGCTGCTGCCTCCTTAGTCAAGATCTTCCTGGTTTTCAGGAGTACACTCACCCCAGCTCTCCTGCAGATCAGCACATGCCACTGAACTTGTTGTAGCACGTTTAGCCGCACGTTCTTGTGGGCTTACTGAGGTCTGATCCAAAGCTTACTGCAGATACTGGAAGGATTCACGTACTTCTTCAGTGGCCTTTGGTCTACTCTGTGGAGGCAAAAATACGACTGTGCTAGATACATGGGTGAGTGAGCCCTGCATTATCACCACATTGCACTCTGAGGAGATGGCAAAAGGGATCTACAGCCCAACCTCGTGTGTCCCAGAGCAGTAAAAGCAACATGAATCCTACTTAATAAGTAATTCAAAAGCACTTTCTGGTTTGTGAATCATCTGCATCCCAGACTTTCTGAGGCTCCTGGGTAATGAGACAAGAACAGTGCAGCTTCTGTAGTCATTTCTACCTGCTCACTGGGCTGCCAGCCTGCTCTGACCCTAATTTTGAGCTATTCTTTTAAAATGCTCTCTGCCACTAAGCAATTCTCATCTAGAGATCTCAGACATGAAGTAATCCTCCCAGCTTTTCTATAAAAAAAGCCAACTACCATTAAACCTGTTTTACAGGTGGGTAGGCTGAGCTCCAGTCTGCCTGAGATCACCAAGTGTTATTTAGGGCCAAACTGCCTGGGCTGACACATTCCTGCAGCAGGGATGACCACCTTTCTTAGAAGAAAAGAGTGCCCAGGCCAGGGGAGGGCTGACCTCTGTTTATGCACATGCTTTGCACATGACTGTTTAGTAAATAAACCTCACTGGCTGCATGGCTGGAATCCAGGTGTCCCTGGATGAAGATGCAAGTGTAGGGTAAACTAAAGCACCATGCTCGGCTCTTTGTGCTGAGCCATCCAGCAGGTGGGAATGCACAGCTCCACCTGATTGCTTATGCCTGAGTCACCTCCTTCAGCATTTGCCATTGCCTAGCATGTTAGCATGCTGCCTGCTGGATAATAAATGACTTCATCTGCTGCAGCAGTGAGGATACTATTAAAAATTAACCCTGGGAAATGATCCTGCATATTTTTTTCAATCACAGCCAGACAAGGGGGAAGAGGAGAGGAATGCTGTTGAAATGGGACTTACAGAAAAGGCAAGTGGTGAGTTTTTAGTAATGGGGATGGTTCAGGCTTTGGTTTAATCACTGCAGTTGTTGGCAATCGATGATCAAAATTCAGAGGGCTTAAGGCACTTGATAAAATTAAAAGCAGTGCAGGTAGAAAAGGCTCAATAGGCATATTGCAGAAGAGGTCAAAGAATGGGATAAATGGGGATTATTGTGCTGCCATGTAATTTATGACCTGTTTGCAGTAATAAATGAATTTTTCACATGGATATTATTACCACTTGTAAAGAATGACGCCTGTAGATGAAACACTCCAGTTTTGGTTTACGTATTGCACGCTTTTCTCACAGTATCACACTTAGAACCACACCCTAACCATAGCAGCATGCAAAGTATATTTACAGAAGTGAAGGATATGTATTAAATATCGCAGGAAATAGAGCAACTGACAGACAGATATTTCATTTTCTTGGCTTCTCTTGCCTCCAACACCCACACAGTATCCATCAAATTGTCTGGAGTGAAACCCTCACAGGCTGCATTTGGAGCTTGGGCAAGGAGCCAGGCTGGTTTAGAGAGCAAAGTCCTGTCTGTCCACACACACTTACCACTGTCTGTGTGCTGCAGTCTGGAGCAGGGGAGCTCAGCCTTAGGCTCAACAAAAAATACCCCCTTAACTCCCTTTGCATTGTCCCAAGAAAGGGATTTGGTCTGAGGCCTGCAGACGCTCATATTAATGATCCCATTGTTGACACAAAAATTGCACCTCGTTCTGAGACGTCATTCAGCTGGCTTTGGTACAGCAGCAGGCAGCACGTCCCATCCTGAGGGATGTCCCAGCTCCTTGAGCTGCTCCCTTCATAGATGGTTGGGACCTATAGATGGTGTGGGTGGTAACACAGGCTGTACTGCCAGGTGCAGTGACTGTGCAAGCAGATCTGCCCTCTGGCTGGCATACTTTTTTCCAGAAGCATATCAGAGCTTCTGGAAATGTACAGCACCTATGCAAGGGCCAAGCTGAGGTCTGCATGTTTGTCCTGAGTCACCTGCTCATCTCCATGGCAGGAGGTATTGTAAAATGTTGGCCTTAAGCAGATATTATGCTGCAGCAGGAAAAATGACATAAAGTTCCTTCATAAACAGTGTTACAAATTTGTTGAATGAAAAGTACTCAAGATATTGCTATGTCCAAATTGGAGACAATTCCTACTCTAAGATATTTCTTTACCTGTGATATTTAAGGACCCGTGGTTGATATATTCCTCAGGCTAATTCCTGCATTATATTTATTGTCTGTCCTTTCTCTCTCCGTCCAGACAGAGCTTTGTCATTAGCCCTAGTCCCTGGTACCTGCTTACAGCTCTTGCTGCAGCTAAGCATGCTGCTGGAACAAGGGGTTTATTTTAATGATTACCGACCAGGGTTATCACAACGGTTGTCATCAACATGACACCAATTTATAAACATGGTCTTTGTGGAGGTTTTGGAAAGCTCAAAAGCTTACAGTTAGTTTGGCACCTCTTTGCAGAGTAGATGGTGCGTGTTGAAATCACTTCCTTTAACTTCAATAGGTTTGAGATCACACCCATGGTGTGGTTATTTATTTCCCTCCCCTTTTCCCCCACACCCCCAAGGTCTCTGTATTTCACTCACCAGGTTGCCAAAGACTGTGTGTGTTGCTCATGTATTGTGAGGCAAGTATCTCAAAGAAGAAAGAAGTGACCTGTGTAAACAGCTGTAGGCAGACATCCAGCTGCCCAATTCTCTAGAAAAGGAAACTGTGATCTGTGCCTGGAAAATCTGCTTCCACAAACCAGGAGTTAACCAGTAAACAATGTATATGTAGTTGCATCCTAGACACTTGTGTTTCCACTGGCTTCTGAGGAGAATGAGAAGGAAATATATTTTTAACACCAGCTCAACTTGTAACCTTATCTGTTCCTTCAGGGAGGAATCAACTGGTAACTTAGATATTAGCCAGCTGCCAGTGTTTGGTACACAGGATTACTTGGAATGGCCTATGTTAGTACATCCACAGCATGGCATAGGAAGTGGCCATTGTAGGGCAGGACAGGGGAGGCTTGTGTGTATTCCAAGAAAGACAGGTTCTGCCAGTGGTGATGTGTCAGGAGCTGTTGGGGGGACACATATTTAGCTTTGTCAAAAGTCCATCTCCGTTACTAATAGCGGTGGGCAAGTCTGGGAACGAAAGGTCTTTGCTCAGACTGTGTAGGAAGTGAATGAAGGTGACTCACAGTACTACAGGAGCTTCGTGGCTCCTACAGATAGAAGTAGTTTTTGGACATGGGAGGATTCCCATTCTGAATTTCTGTTGTCTTCTGAAGGCATTTGCTCAGCCCAGTGCACACCACCCAGCTCAGGCATTAGGAGTTTCTATTCAGTCACCCTAAGGGTTAACCCAGGGTCTCTTCTAAGGTGTTGCAAGAAAAGAGGATGGAGTGCTTAGCCAGAAGTACAAGCCAGATTCATGGCCAAAGAGAAGTGATAAAGTGTAGGTTTTCGTGGCCAAAGAGCTGGCCTGCAAGCACAACTAGAGTCTCCTGGAGAAGACAACATGCCATGTTCACTGCCATGTCACCAGACTATCACTGTCACCAGACAATGGGGCTGCTGACAGATCCAGCCTTGAAAACAAACTGTCAAGCAAGGCTTTTGAGGTAGGTGTGAGATTTGTGTGGACTGGGCTGTGTTTTATGGTTTTCAATACTTGGGAACACTACCTGAGCATCTGTTTGGGTCTCAGCCAGCATGCTGAGTTAGGTAATGAAGCTGAATTGTACTGAAACTTCTAGACAGTGCATAAAACATAGAGAATTGTACCAATAATCCATCTTTTCTCATCGCTGATCTAGCTTAGCTGCTGGGATGTAAGTACACAGTCCTTTTTCTAAGCACACATTATGCAAAATCGGAGCCAGGGCTGTAAAGAGAGTGTCTGGAAATCAGGTCTCTCCTGTCATTTTGGGGACAGGGAAACATTCTTCATTCTCTATGAGGATAGGATTCCTTCTACTACTCCTTCCTTCTAGTAGTCTAGAGGAAGTTATACATGGCAATGACCCAAATATAGGTGAATCCCAAGGCTTTCCAAAGAGGCTATCCATGGAAAAGGCAGCCTGAGCTGCTTGAATTCTAGGGAAAATCCCAGTATGGTATGGTGGTGTGTTGCTTCACTTTTCTTTCCTGTATAGCATTTTCTGAACTCGACTCCAGGGTGCCTGCAGCCAGCAGAAGCAGATGTGTAGGGTTAAGCCTTCCTTTGACAGAGCAGAGAGGACCATTTTTGCCTTTGCTCAGTTCATTCACTGATGCTGAGCCAGAAGGAAGCACAGATCACCTCGCAGACTGTGGAGCTGAAACACCCCCGGGGATGGGCAAGGCACTTGAGGCAAAAGGGGCACTTTGGCTCTTAGGATAGGGAGCCGTGTCTTGCAGGCTACACATGCTGGCCCTAGGATTACATGGGCAAGCACAGGGATGCACAGTGTTTGTTCCAGTCTGCAGAACTGCCTGGCCCCATTTATGTACCTGCTGATCTCCTCCCTCCACATCTGCAGCCACCTTATTTCCTGCCCTGCAGGACAGGGATTTGTTGAGGACTTTCACCAGAGCTGTTGTCTGTGGCGTGGCTCGCAGTGGTGCTGTTGCTGTGACGGCTGAAAGCCCCGGTGTACATGAGTTGCATTCAGAGTAAGCTTTGAACTGTGCAAAGTGCATGCAAACTAGTGGTGTAATGGCATGCAAACTGGTGCTTTGACCTGATTACATTTTTTAAAGCCCCAGTTTCTCCACTGCTTCACATCATGTGTTGTCACTTACACTGATGGGAAGTGAAAATAACAACCCCTTTCTGATTTGGTAACATTTTATGGTGGCTTTGCATTGGCAGAAAAAGCAAGTACACATTGGAAAGCTGCTGGTTCCCCTGCCTGAAGACAACTAGATGAATTTCACAGCTAAATCCTGCTTGGAAAAACAAACCTAAAAAGTGCAGTGAGGCCGCAGGTTCCTTCACACTGCAGCAAGTGATGAAAAAGAACAAATGCTGCTCCTGAAAAACTGTGGAGAAAGAATCATCGACTGTAACTCCTTTTCAACATCAATTCATTTTCCCCTTAGTTTAATATTGAAAACAAAGTTGTAACTCAATCATTGACCATGGAATTCATCCCAGAAGAAATGCAAGGACCACCAACAATGTGGTCCAGCTGTGGATTATAAATATCCTCAGGAAGAAACATTCTGTGTCCCAGGGCATTAATCCTGCAGCCAGTGCTCTTCCTTTTATAATTTGATTTTAAACCTGCCATTTTTAACGCCTCTCAGCAAGATCTTCCCTTGCAGAGGATTCTTACACCAAGACGGTGATGAATGAAGCCCTGTAGTGGCACTACAGTTGTAACAACATTGGGTTTTATACCTACCAGTTCTTTGGTAAAAATTACCATCTGGCAGCTGCAGAGAAGCTTTGGGCTTGTCCCGTACTGTGGGACAGGATACCATACACTAGAAAAGCAGATGTGTGCAGACAGCATCCTTGAGCTTTCCAAAACCAGGAAATAGTTTGACCCAAAAGAAACTGAGAAAGGTAGAGGGCCTTGAACAGAGGTGCAAAACAATAATAATTTATACACAGGCATTTCAAGTTACCATTGATTCATCTTGAGTCAGGAATTATATAAACAAGGGAGTACAGGCATACTTTTCTGTCTCTCAGTATTTTTTTCAGATAAGAAGCTTTTGTTTCCTTTTTCCTGCAAAAATGTAAAGGGAGAAAAATATTACATTTACTAATTTATTTATTTACAACTTTTCATTAAAATTAAGGCAGAAATAGGAAATAAGCCCTTCTGGAATTATTTTGTCCTGGCTCAGTGGCTCTAATATTAATACAGTGCCCTGTATCACCTTTGCTACCCCGTGTCTTTCATCCCAATCAGTCATCTTGACTGCACAGTAATGCAACTACTCCTGAGTAGAATCACTTGGTCGTGAACCAGAACCTGTTTTTCTGTTGTTAGTACAAAGGAAGGAAAGACCCTTCTGGTGTGCCATCTGTACTGGGTATTGCTTGAAAGTAAGTGGGGTTCCACCAGAGTTCTTCCTTCCCAGCAGAGTTGAATCAGGGTTTAAGCTAATGAGATACCCCAACACAACGGAAGCCTGTCTTATGCTCACCTTTCCTCTAAGAGGCCCCACACCATGACAAGGTGTTATTTGCTGGTTTTATTGCCTTCTAGTACCCCAAAAATCTACCATGCCAAGGAGGATGTTCAGTTTCCTTGAGCAAGCATGCAGCAATGAGAGGAGACATGTTCTGTCACTCAGCACTGGCTCAGGACCTCGGAAGTGTGTGGTCACCTTCAAAGGCCACACACAGTTTCTGTGCAATTTTGGTGACATCCGTAGTTTGGTTTATTTGTTTATAAAAGCCAGGGCAACATAAAACCATGAATGCCCATCTTGCAGTGTGAGTTAAAAGACTCTGTAAAAACTGTTATCAAAAGTTTATCCAGGTCTAGTTCAGTTTGAAAAGATGCAGCTTTGTACAAAATGCCGTATGTTTCCTGATGAAGCTTTCCTTTCTGATTGCAGTTTATGAATTCACATAAGCCTTTGAAAAGGAGCAAAAACAAATGCCCAGATTCATTGAATCAGAGAAGATGTTTTATTCTGGATTCTCTCATTGCCCTTTCTTTTCATGCCAGGTGCAGTGACAGCAAAATAAATTCAATTTGCAGACTCCTGTCATCCTCCGGATCTTTGGATCAGTTGTTTTTCCCTCTCAGCCTCATTCATTGCTTCAGAGGATGAACTTCTAAACACCTGCTGTGGTCGAAACTGTTCTTACATCATCTCCTGAACACAGTGACTTCAATCACATGAAATCATGAGGTTAATGCCACAGTCGAGACTTCAAAGCTGTTGCTGCAGACCTGAGCTATTTTTTTTTTGAAAATGCTATGGTAGCTGCTAGTTCTTAACCAATAGAAGAATTGCCAAAGTTGTCAGTGTTCTGCTTATCATGCAATACAAGCAAATGGGAGAATTTTCTAGCAGAACTGCAGTCTGGATAGAGGTGGCAGTACCATAGTATCAGCTCTCCATGTAATCACAGATTAGTTTTTTTCTTTTTGTATAAAATGGAGATGAATATCCTTGTTCTGTATTACCGACTTGAACCAGATGACCTTTAAAAGGTCCCTTCCAACTCAAACTATTCATGATTCTATGAAATTGTTAGTTGTGCTAGAAAAGGGATTCTCACAAGAAAGAAAGGTGATTACAGGGCTGGCTAATGAGGGTAAGAGATCAAGCCACAAGGGGAACTACCTTCAGAGAGACACTTTGAACCAGTCTTTCAGAAGGAAGGAGACACTGATAGATATCTAAATGACTCTGATGGGGTTATATGCAATAGCAGAAAACTTTCCTGTGACCAGAAAATCCCCTCTGGTTCTGTGTTTCTGAGTTGTAGTACAATGAAATTCTTAAATGCTAATAATGCAAGTAGCAACAGCGATTATCTATTGGTCAATAATATTAATTAGAGACTGGGTTGATTGGATGTTGCTTGTGACTGAATAAAAACAGAAGAACAGACAAATCTCTTCTTGTAAAATGAGAATCCCAAAGGAAGAGCATGTTTATCTAGGCCTGGTTTTCAGAGGAGACTTCGCCCAATTCCTGTTCCTTTGAGTAGCACCAATATAATTAATCCAGAGTAACACATTTTGTGGAGTTCTGTGAAGGTGAGATCAGAATCAGGTCCACTGTCTTCAGGTCGATCCAAGGTATGCTAATTGTCAATATTAAGATTCCAAACTTTCTTGGATAAAGTGGAACATAGCTCTTCTTTCCTATGAAGCTTCATGTACGTACAGCATGGTTCCTGGATAGAGATCACATCAGCTCCACAGTTATTAATTTACGGGTTTCTCACTGACCTTAGCTCAGCTCTGGGAATGGTGCCAGCTCAATTACAGTAACTCTGAATAAAGAGACGTAAAGCTTCTCTATCTACCCTGAAATTGTGCCAGAATTTTCTCTTCCTCAATGATGGAAAGGTGCATTTCTTCGATCGGTTTCAAATAGTTCAGACTGCATTGGCCATAAGTAGATTATTTCTAGCAAAACTAGGAAAAGAAGAAAATTACCATGCAGATGTGTGGGTACACAATACACGTATTCCACAGGTGATCTTTGGGAAGTGTGTTCTAAGAAGGTGTATGTTGCGAAACTGAGTCAAGGTGACTTGAGCTAGTTACCTGGAAAAAAAATGGCAGAATTGAAAATAAAATTCCAGGGGCAGATGCTTGATTCAGTATTGTTTTCACTGAATCACACTACCTTCCTGCAGCACGTCAAGGCCCATTGCCTTCCTTCCTGTGAAGATGGGAAGCTGGATTGCAATGACACCAGGTGGAGCTGAGTGCGCTCATCACCTTGGAAAATCAGGCCCCTGGTGATTTTCTCTGATGTTAATTGACCGTCAGACCCTGCAAGAGGGGAGTCAACACATTTCCTGACCTGTGGTCTAAGTGTTTTCCAAACCCTAGAGTAAATCCAATGTAGTTGCAGAGGAAGTGCTGATGCAATCCACCAGCAGCTGCTGCTCTCCCACATCCTCACAAAGGCACGGAATATATGGGAGGTGCGAGGGGCTGAGTGTGTGCAAGTAGTGCAGTCAGAACCCCAGCCTCTTCTACATGGCAGGCAGGACTCTGTGTCTTCCCTCCAGACCTCTTACCTTCCTGCCTCTGAGAGAAACCCTGCTAAGGGCTGTGCCCAAGAACATGCTGGATACTATCCTGAATGTAAACCCCTGAAAAAGCAGGCTTTTCATGTGGGACCACTGAGCATACGATCACATTTTCCTAGGTGCCTGATTTATGAATCCTGGATCAAAGTGTGGAAATGTAGACATCTTCTAAGTGTGAGTGAGAATGGTAAGAGCTGCACTAGAGTTACACTCGTGCACCAAGATGTTTGATAATGTCACCAACAAATTTGAAACACATCTGTTGGATCCAGATTATGATAAACTTAATTCGTACGTCTCTCATCTGTTGACAACTCTGGTCTGGAAACTTAATCTTTTAATCTGTTTGTTTTTTCGGGGTTTTTTAAAAATGCAGAATCATTTGGTGAAACCAGCCTTGTTGCCCGCCATAAGCTGTATTTTTTTGGTCTTTAACACACTGCAGGCATGTGGGATCACCTTTGTGCATGATGATGTCATTCGTTTTTCATCGACCAGGAATGGTTTTGGGTGTTGTGTGGAACAGCGATGTCCCCAACCCCTCCTTCAGCCGTGTGATCACTTGTCTCCCAAATCCCACACAGGGGTCCTGTCACCTTTCCCGTCCCGTTCCTGTCCTCAGTGCCGCGCCCACCCCTGCTCCCCCCATTTTGCTCCCGCTGTCTGCCTTGCCACGTTTCCCACTGCGAGCACGCTGCTCTGCTGTTCCCAGCCGTGAGCCCTTCCCGGCTCGGGAGGATCCCCAGGCTCTCCCGTCGCTCCCGGGGCGGGCAGCGGGCAGCGAGCGGCGGGCAGCGGGCGGTGCGGAGGGAGGGAGGACGGAGGGGCGGGCCCGGGGGCCGCTCCAGGTGCCGGGGCCGCGGCGTTGCCGGGCGACGNGGTGGTGGGCGTGGGGCAGAGTTCGCCTCCTTTCCCTGGCCTTGTGGACCCGACTTTAAGGGGCGTTGAAAAAAGGCCGTCGTGGTGACCACGGTGGTCGGTGTGGGACACATGGACTGGAGCGGGACACAGTGACCGGTGTGGGACACCTGCAGTGCATCCCAGAGTTTGAAGACCCCACCAAAGCATGTGCATCACTGTAGCAATCGGGCCAATGTGCAGATAGAGAGCACCTGAGGAGGTCTGAGGCTGAAAGTGTTTATGCCAGTGTTGACAATGAATCTGGGAGATGTAATAGCGTGTTTAAACTCTATGTTTTGGTGGAGCTCTGAGGAGAACAAAGCTGATGAATAAATAGTCCCAAGCAGGGGTAAGTTGTAAAAGTATTCCCAGGTATTTCACGTTGAGAGGACGTGGCTCCTCTGTGGGGCCTCCTCAGCTTCTCGTGAAGGGCTGAAGAGACTCACCAGTGCCAAGCTTGTGGGCTTTTGTTCAGCTTCTTGCAGAAAGGGCTCACATGTGGCCCATGTCCTGCTCGTGACCCCTCTATGTATGGAAAATGATTTGAGAATGAACTCGCTTTACCCACTCATAGCTTTTAGCAGTCAGTAATTAGATAATTGGATATCTTCAGCTCTCCTTTTGTCCTGTCTGTGAGGCCTGTACTGTCCTGGCTCTGCACCTGTCTTCTATAGCTATTGATTCCTGATATGAATGTTCTTGCTCACCCACTATTTTCCATTTTGGCTGCTTTTACATGGCAACATTTTCAACTGATACAGTAAAAGTATGCTAAATGTTGGCATTAACCTTTTATCCCATGCTACCCCAATGGCGGTATTTTCTTTAACACAGAATCAACTTACTCCCACCAGGAAATCAGCATTCTTTTTGTTCAATAAAAAACTTCTTTCCCCCCAACTATGTAGATTCTTCTCTATCAAGTCCTTCACCTTCTCATGGTCTCTTTGGGAACTGTAATGAGTTACACTTTCATTAAGCTCTTCTAGGCTCTACTGCTTCGTGTCCCGTTCCACTTTTAACCCCTACTGAGCATGGACTTCTGCTGCTACAGTGAATAAAGTACTTATTTTTATTAATTGTTAGATGCTCAGATCTCTTGTGTTTGTTCTGTTGTTTTGGTTTTTGTTCTCTTGAAGACTGTGTTCTTACTGTTGTTTTAGCAGGACATGGAACAATTAAATAACACTATGATCACCTGTCAGTCAAGATAAATGAAGATAAGTGGCTGTGACTACTAAATTCAAATCTCTGTAGGAGAGGAATGGGAAATGATGCAGAACGGCAGTGGCTTTGGAAGAAAAGGTAATTTCAAATGTACAAATGACTGAAAATAATTCAGAACTTGTAAAAATTACTCTCCCGTTTAATGGTATTATTTTTCTTCATGTTATTTTGACTGGTTTCAATTCACATAAAATTTTGGATTAAAAGTACAGTGTTCAGGGATGTCAGATCTCAGAGTTGCTGGCATTAACAGGTTTTGTTGTGGAAGTTGTGGTGATTTGTTTTTTCTGGTCTTTGTGTTCTCTCTCGGCTTTAACACTGAGAATGGCTGTGCTCCTGGAGGTCTGATTGATATATGGATACATCTACCCCTGAGCAGCTCAGTTTGTTATTTGTACACTGCTGTCGGTAAAAGAACAGGCTCTGCCCATGGCCTGGGATGCCATCAGCCTGTTCTTACACCATGCAAGGGACCTGATCAGGGTGCAGATTCAGTGTGAGACCGGATGCGAGTTTAGCACTGGGCTGGAATGATATTATTGATGATGATGCATATGCTTTTCTAACTGAAGTTCCTTAGGGGACACAGTTAAAGAAATCACATTTATCCTCAATATTTGAAGTAGTATAAAAGTTCAGCAACATAGTAACATTATGTAACATACCATAAATCTGGGATTGCTATGTTTGTCACTAATGGGAATGGATTAATATTTATATGTGAGGACTTATGAAGAGGTTATTTCTTTTAATTGGAAAATTCATGAGCTTTTCACAGACATTAATTATTTAGATATACCTGCATAATTTTAGTTTGCTAGAATAATGGTTAGTGTTTTTATACCTTCTATGGAGTCAAGTGTGGGCTTGAAAAAAAATTGTAAGCAAAACCTATTTTATATCAGTAGGGTCACAAGTACTTGCTATGAGACAAATCAGAAGACCAGATTTGCCATGGCAGATGCAATAAATACTAATGTGTCTGCATTAGAAGGAAAAGATTGTGGACCTTGACTAGTTCAAAGTAAGATTGTCTGATATTAAAAAAAAAAAATTCAGAAAGCGCACATTTCTTTGGCTACAGTTTCTCACATCTGGAAGCAGTATTCAAAGTATAGCAAACTATCTGTTTATCTTGCATATTTTACACCTTTAGTCTTAAATTAATTTTTAGAATTGAGTTCTAGAACTACTTTGGTTTTCTTTTTTTTTATTTTTTCAATGTTCCTAACATATGTGGTGATTGGGCATGGGTTTACTTTATTTTAGTGGAGTATCCACCCAAGTTCAAAGTGGGGAAAAGAAACATATATAGAATGAAGGGGCTTAAGTAAATGATTGTTACTTGGGAAAGAGCATTCAGCAATTGTGTTTGTTATCTGAAAATATAATCTTGCAGCTGGTCAAACAGAAAAACAGTGTTAAAACTTCTGAAAATAGGAATTGAAAACAGTGGAGGTTCATGTACTGTCTCTATGGCCATATCTTGAATCTTAAGTGCAAAGCTGATCATCCTGGAGGGTAAATGGCAGAACTGAAATTCTTTCCATGAAATGCTTCAGAGAGAAGAGGAGATGAAATGGGATGATGCAAAAGAAAGCTATAATGAATGGCATGACAGTTGAATGTATCCTCCATAATTCTAACTGCTGTTGACCTAATTTCTAATTTTAGCCTCCAAGCAACCTATGCCTGTCTTCCACAATTTAAATAAATACAATGCCAAAATGCACTTTCTCAGTTTTTAAAACTGCTTCCTGATGAAATTTCTGTGTCTTCTTTAGTCACTGGATGACTAATTGTCGTGTTTGGAGACATGACAAATAAGTGCTTCCCCATACACCTCCCCAGCTGCTGAACACAATTCACCTTTTGGACTGGGAGATACTGATTGCCAGAAATTACAGCAGCATGCCAGGGGAAGGATCACTTTGGACTACCTCTGCTCCTGATCCTGTTCTGACGCTGATTTTAAAGGATCTGTTTCTGACTACAGTCGTTAGCTGGAGATTTGCCTTGGCCCAGCAGGACAATTATAATGCCACCTCATCAGTAGCCCAAACTGATTTCCCAAGGTCCTTTTCAATGTGAGTCTTCTGCTCTTGCTAAAATGTTGGCAATGTCTGTTACTAAATAAGTTCCTGTGGCATCATCCACTGTTCAGTGTTTTTCTGCAAGTTCATCTAGAATCTGTCTCTTTTTATACAATCTGTCCCATGTGAGCAACACATTGGAAATCAGAAACTTCCCAGCCACTATTCAAACAGCTTTGCAGGCCAGGAAAGAATCTTAATTCCAGGAAGGAGTAGCTTAATTACCAAACAAAATGGACTGAAAATTGTATGAGGACCACCAGAGTATGTTGAAACTCAGAAATGCCATAAATTATGCATTTTCATCCTGCGTAGAAGTTTGTATTTCAAAAGGCTCATAAATGCAGTGCAGTAGTAGCTGGGAAAAAACGGTCCATTTTTATTGTCCATTTCTAAGCTGGAATCTGGAAATGCTGCTAAATAGTGGATACTTAAAATTGCTGTGAAGACCGAAACTGTAGAGTTTTTCTTCTCTGCAGCTTTGGACTGTCACTCAGTTCTGTGTCCATGGGTTAGAATATATTTGTTCATCTTGAAAAGATACTGATTCTTGCTTTGCTTATGTCCTTTCATAGTATGTCTAGTAACATGCCTAGCACCTGAATTTTTAAGTAAATGTTGAATTATGTCTTTTAAATGAAGGTAGATACATTTTCCTGCGACATTTGCACTTAAGGGAGAATCTCTATGTGTGACAGGCACATAAGATATGTTGATTCCTGTGTACCTTGTCATTAGCTATCCATGACAGGATCCCTACAAGGACAAGAGGATTTTAACTAGACCAGCCTCGTTTCTCCCATATTTAACATCTGGACACTGTTGGATAAAAGTCTGTGGCCGTGAAGGGCCAAATTTGGTTTCCTGATCTCTGGGTACCTTGATAAAATGGTGAGGGACTTACTGTTATCTAGTCCACTGAAACAATCCTAAGTGCATTTGGCAACCTGCTGAGACTGAATGCATTGGTACCTTGGAGCTCTGTTTTTCCATAACCCTTGTTGTTCACCAGTTCCCCACATCCTGCTCTCTGCTTTGCTTTTCTAGGGCTCATTGTGGGGACAGAAGAGTGTCTTGAGATATTTTCTTACAGCAGGAAGTTCATCTGTACAGGAAAAAAACACTCAATCTGTAGCATCTTGCAGTTTCATCTAATGATTTAGATAATCCATATTCATCTATAGCCACTGTCTGGAGACTTGCACTTCAGAGAGAATCAATGAACATTTGTAGCCAGACAGAAATTACCACTGACCTCCTTCCACCACAGGACTCTAAAAACTAAAACCAATTGATTGGACTTTGGTTTATTTTTTCTTTGACATGTAATAGAACACAGAGAGTGATCTGCTTTTATATCATGCTATGAGGACGTTTTGTTGAGGAACACACTGAGAGTGGGTGTGCAGCTGCAGTGGGAGCTGCAGGTTGTGCCCTGGGTGGGAGATGTGGTGGGAGCCCCAGACAAGGGGCTGTGACCTGGTGCTGACCCTCTGCACCACAAAGGGCACAGGGACCTGTGGCACCAGACAGGTGACCGGGGACTTGGACACAGCAGGAGCCAAGGGTTCAACAGGAAGACCCCAGACTATCACAGGCATGGAGGGTACAAAACCTGGGGATTCCTTTGTTGAGGATCAGTCCCTAGAGGCACCAGCTTGAGCTGTTTCTGCATTACTGCACCATGATTTAATTGCTTTAAGGATCCAGACATCTGGGACTCTGCCACGGGAGCCCCAGGTTGGTCTGGTAAGGAAACCCTGTCTGACTGTGTGAGTGTGGGGTGTACATGGTACCAAGAGGGGCACCCAGGGGATCACTGCAGCTGCCCACTCTGTAATTATGAAATTATTATATTTATATATCTACATGGAATCTGTAGATATATAAAGGATAAATGGGTGACATTTAAAGGCATTGCCTTTTTATTGTTACTGTTATGCTTTTAAAGAATATTAGACATCTTATATCTCAACAGTGTCTGGGTTTGTAGCATGCATCTTCTTCTCTGGGATCACTGCTGCTTTGAGTGACAGCACAGTTTGAACTCAGCTCCATGCATGGGGGTATCACATAGTCCACAAAGCTCCCAAGAGCTTTTCCTGAGGAGTCTGTGGGACATAGATACCAAGGCTCACCTGCCATGGCTGTGGTAATTGTAGAGCAGGATTTATATGTAATAGCAAAGAACTGTCAGAACACTCTTGCAGCTTTTAAAACCATAAATGAAGAAGGGAAACAAATGAGATAAATCAGTACACTTGCTTTGGCTGCACATGGATGCTTGAACCAAGGCCTCAAATTCACTGAACAGTTACCAAAAAATATCATTGTAAGCATTTGAGTCATTTAGTGTCATTAAACTCAGTGATTTTTTAATTATATTAAGTGGGATATTATTATCTTAATATTCCAGCTTTTTCTTAAAAGCTTTTTTTCTTTAGTGGGGTACAGAACCAGAATATTTATGAATGCTCTTTATAGTGTTTGCATGATCCCTTGATATCAAAGTAGCATTACTGAAGTAGTTGTTACCTTGTTCTGCTTAACAAAACCAGAAGATTAAAATCAGATTGTTTAGTCATACACACACACACAAAAGTCATATTAATAACAGGATTGGTGTTTTATTTTTCAGCTTTTTAGAATTTGCACCTGCTAAACTAGACTGATGTGTTGCAGGATGCTTTATATTACATGAATGTTGCAGGAACTGTTTTTGCCATTATGGGTGGATTATTGTAACAGTAGTTTCCTGATGACATCATAGTAAATTCCAGCTGCCCAAACAGTTATTTTCCAGAGGAGGTTGTCTGCAGTGCACTTGCGCAAAATTACACTCATAGTTCCCTCATAGTGCACTCATAGTTCCCTTGGGACTTGTAAACCAAACGTTTTGTCAAATCTGTAGTAAATACAGAATTCTTTGTTTTCGTTCTGTGTCAGTGGTAACAGTACAGGCACCACTGTAATTTGTGATTCTGAATTAAACAGGCAAAAATTATATCACGCAAGACAAGAGAAATGGAAGTGTGCAGTGCAAGCTTCCTGTCATGAAGGGATGGATAGGACAGTGGTTCTCAAACGGGTTTTTTTCTAGAGAATTTTTTGGCTGCTGACATACAGATAAGGGCTCAGAAGTTGCAGCACCCCCACTGAAATGGCACCTTTCCTGTCCAGTGAAGGCATGAGTAACCACAGAGCAGGATAGGATGCTGGTTGAGAAGGTGGACTAAGGCAGTAGAGATTCCATTTTGTATGGGATGTTAATCTATAGAGGTATATGCCTTTCCTAGAGTGAATTTCGGTTAATTGCTGTTGTTTGGGGATTTTTTTTTGTTTGTTTTTAAACAGTAAGTTAATTGCTTGGACAAGCTCTTTAGGTAATGTTGTGAAAGCTGCATTAGAAATTATCATGCCTAGTCACATAATTCAGAGGTTCTTTCCTGGTCTTAAGAAGCTGTAATTAATATTGAGTCAAACATTTCTGGCAATTGCTGAATTTGAAATGCATATTAATATATATTTAATGAAGAATATGCAATCCTCTCACTGACTCTTCGATAAATCTTGTAGCAGGAAAATAAAATCTTGGAGTCTTACCAGTTAGTCAGACCCTAAGAACATCAAATGACTATTCTCTGCCAATTTCTTTCTAGCAAATTACAGTATTCTGAGGGGATTTTAAATAACATGTTGTTCCAAGGATCATTTAATTTTAATAATGGTCTTTATTGCTGGTATTTATGTATGTTGAAAATGTCCTGCAGCTTTTAATGAACTGTCAGAACATGTTTGTGAATTGAATAGCTTACCATGATCACACACACTTGCTTGGGTAAGGAGAGTGGCAGCAGTGGAGAAAGTTGGCAGATTAACTCTTTGTAGAATTCAAAATCTTCCATCTCACTGTTCTGGTCATTGATTTCTCCTGTACTCAATGAATATTTATTTCTAGTTATCCCTACATGTAAGAGTCTGCCAAGTTAAGACTTTTGATGCAAATCGTGCAAAAACTAACTTATTGGTTTCTTTCATTCTTTTATTCTTCTCAGTGTTCACATGCACTATAAAACTCCATTATTTTCTAGCCATTTTCTCCTCCCCTGACACATTCATGTGCTTACTGGCATTGCTCTGCTGTCCCACGGGATTCACTGCAGGTTTGTGCTAGTGCAGGTAGGTTCCATCCTCACGGGTGCCACAAAGCACAGTAGGAATGGTTCTGTTCGTCACATAGATCCAACGTATATCCAATGCAGCCATCTTCTCTGTGAAGGAAATCCTCAGATTTGTGGCTTTTCAGACCTCTTTAGTGACAACAAAAGTCTTTCCAGTCCCTGTAAACTGTCCCACTGAGGCTAAAATTAGTTTGGATCAGCGTTGGCTTGTCCTGTGCATTTGGCAGAGCCTGAGGTTTATCAGATGAACCTGATGAAAAGGAGCATGTGACTGCTGTGTCTCTAGGAGGGCAAATGTTGTGCTAGGCCCCCTTCTTGCTCTTACACAGTGCTGGAGATTTCAGAGGTTCATGGATTTTACAAAAGATTGGCACCTCACCACTAGAATTCCTGTGTTCTTAATTTGTCTACAACCTCATTTTGAGCATGTTGTTTTGATTCATGTTCAGGAGGAGATTCTTTCTTCCTTGGAGAAAGCTTTGAAGTGATAGAAACATGTAAAAAAAATAGTTTTGCTTGCTGACAATAATTCAGCTTGATCCCAAACAATTTGTCATGAAAATACTTTTGTCCTCAGTAATCCAATGTTACAATAATTACAAGAGCAGATCAATAGCGGGAAGTATAAAACAAAGTATTACTTCAGATATTAAGCCACAAATTGATCTTCTTGTCAAGCCTAAAGTAAATGCTGTATCAACATGTTTCAAAGATTTGAGGATGTTCTGAAATGTGATGGTGATGGCCCAACAGAGGGAGAACAGTAATTTGTTTTATGCAAGTGTGTTAACACTTTGTGGCCCACATCTACAAAATCCTGCTCTTATCTCATTATTTTTTGCATAATTACACATTACATCAGTGTTCTCGGACTATTGCTCCACTTGGCTCTGATAACATACAAGATTATCTCTGGGTAATAACAATCCTCACTTGAATTAGAAAGAACCACCAGTACTTGCACACAATCCAACACAAGTCTTGTGCAATTGGCAAAGGATTCCAGAATTTATGTGATAGATATTCTACTCCAAGTCAGCTATTGACCAAGATAATTCCTTCTTAGGAAAATAATGACAACACCAGAAGATCTTCATCTCACAGAAGGTTCTTTAATTTTCTTGGATAACTGATGACTCTTGCAACTCTATACTGGCTAAATCATACTGACCTGTTCTAAAGAAAGTAGAGGAAAAGAAGTCTGAGAAATTCTAGAATTCGTTAGAAAAAGAAACAGATAATAGAAATTTATGTATTGTAACTTTTCTTCTAAAATGCAAGACACAGTGTTTTTGAGGTCTGTTTTCCCTCCTAATGGGCTGAAGTATGAAAGTTGTCCTTACACTACTGTAGGCATACTGAGGTTTTAGAAGCTGAAAATATCACTACTCAATTTACTTTATGGTGGTTCTTTTATAAACCAGTAAGAAAGATTAAAAGGAGTTGTGTGACCCTGAAGAATTTGTGTTGAACATACTTTTTAGGCATTGAATATTTTGTGGCTTAGGTGTAGCACATTTGAGCAGTCAGCTTCTCCTGTAAGAGTGCTTGCCAGGTAGGTGCAGTGACCTGGAAAAAATAGGGTTTGCTTTCTATGCGCTTCTTCTAGCCTGATGAGTCTACAGAAGGAGCACGTAGGAATCTGTGGGTTTGGTTCCCCCCTTCCTAATAATGAGAGAGATTCTGCAAGGAGAGGTTTGGTGTGTCATCAGGTTTTTGTTTGGATAAGGGCTATTTTTTCTCAGAATACAGAGTCCTTTGAACTTCTTGTGCAAGTGAAGAATTTTGACTGGACTTGAGTAGTCAGAGGAAGAAGTCTTTTTGATCCAAACCTCTTTCACTTTCTACTGAGTCAGTCCTCTTAAGTAGAGACGACCAGCTGAGCAGTCAGAACTCCTGTTTGTCCTAACAGAAGTTACTCCTGTGTTTAACTGTTTATTAGTATGAGGAGGAAGGAAAGTGATAATTCTCAGGTCTTGGCCACCACTGATGCTTTGTCAGCCAGTTATGATTAGCTTGATCATTTAATTACTTTTCCAGCACTAAGAATAAATACTGCTTCACAGTGGAGAACAGAACAAAACTGCAGGTGTCCCTGCAGCAGAGCAAGACGGCTTTTCTCTAGTCTAGCCTTTTGTTGTTACAGCAGTGTTTCCAGCTGTGACACTTCCTTGTTGCCAAGTAGTAGTAAATAGCTGTATAAATCACAATAATGCTTGTACCATTTGGGTACAGCCGATTGCTTTTTGACTCTAACGAGTGTACATGTGCTTACTCTCATATTTCAAAGTTAATTGTTAATATTTCTGTGAAAGGGATATCTTTGGGAATTGAAGAATGACCACAATTGAAGTGCTTCATCTTCAAGCTTTGTATTTCATTCCTCACTTGAAGCATGCAGAGTTTTGTTTAAATTGTATTTTAAATTTATTTTCTCTAAGACTCTCTTCAAAACTGTAAGTCAGTAGCCATGGCCTACCTAACCTGGAGTCAGTAACAGTGCTGGGATGTTTGATTTAGGACAGCAAATACAGACTGGTTCTGTCCATGCTGCCTGCAGGCAGAGCTCAAGATGCTAGAGAGAGGTGGTGCTGTGCCTTGGTACTGGCACTTGAAGTCTGGAGTCCAGCAGTTTTTCTGAACATTGTTCATGTTTCTCAAGAGGAAATGGGTAGGTAGGGAGCCTGTGTGGATGGGAAGCTCACTGACACTGGAGAAGGATGAGTGGAGTAGTGAGAAGGCTGGAAAGAACTGGTGCCCTGAGCTGTTTGTTCTCCACTTTCTTTGTACAAAGCTATAGATATGCCTGGCTTCTTGTATACCTGCAACCACTAGTTTGCTGTTAAAGCTTACGCTCAAAGCTGAATGAGGTGTGGGACTCAGGTAGCTCTTGAGGGTGAAGAAAAGGAAGAGTATGTGTTACATAATGCACGGCTTTGGGTTCATGCTGTTTAAAGAAACCTGCATCTCCATAGGCGTTTTCTGTCTTGCAATAGGAGTCAAAATAGATTTTGCTGACAGGAAAATAATAAATTCAGGTAGAAAATTCAGGCTGCTTGTTACCCTTTTGTTCAAAGCATGTTGAGATGGATCTGAAGTTGAATCCTGACAGAGTTTCTCATCCGGGCTCATCTGCAGACCAGGAGACTGATTTGAATTGGCAAGGCAACCCGAATCCCAGTCCGCTGATTAAAGATGATGGAGAGCTGCTTATGGATGAACATCTTTCCCCCAGGAAACTGGTGAGTAGACATCCAACTTTTTAATGAAGTGGAAGAGGCAAACTGGCATATACAGAGCTGTATTAACCTTCCAACTGGTATTGTACTGATTGTGGATTGTTGCCTCTCTGACATTTAGAATTCTGTGTAAAGTAGATTCTGTCTTATGAAAGTATATCAAATGTTTGTCCTCCTTTCACCTTGTTTCATATCAAAAGTATTCCCAGCATGAATGTGGCTGTGTTTATTGCCAGGATTCTTGAAGCAGCATGAAGAAAAGTACAGGTAGCATAATTATAATCTACACAGATCTCATGAATGCCATCTGGAGTACCTTGAGTCTTAGCATTAGAAAAAGAATTTACATTAACCTTGTTCTAGAGATTGGAAATGTAACTTTAAAAACACTTTTTTTTTTTCTCTGAGGTAGTGAAATCCTCTGTCCTGCTAAGAAGCCAATTAAAATATTCTGCAAATGATAGAATACTCTCTATATATGTCAGAGGTGGAATTTCAAAGCATATTTCAAAGCCCTGTTCCTTTTAGACTGGAGGAAATTATTTTGGTGTGCAGCCTGTTGAAAGAGAGTAACATGCTGATATCTTCATGAAAGAATTCACTTTGTGAAATGTTTGTGAAAGAATACTTGGTTGCACACTGTATTGTACTTGCTCAAGACTAATGAAGGGTGAAATCCTGTGGGATGTGTAGGAGCTGACCAAACAACGTCACTTTTCCATGCTAAAGGAAGGGAGAGTTGAGAAAAGCAGAACTTGAGGAGAGAGGCTTTCCATGTTGCAGACCTACAGAAAAATATCTCTTCTGCTGGGGAGCATTTCTGAAAGACAGATGGGGCCACCAAGGCTGTGGTTCCTGTGCTCCCACCAGACAGGCTGGTGATGGCAGTGTCCTTAGTCCCCTGTGTATCCACTGCACCAGTGCAGCTTCCGCAGGGAGCGAATTCCAGCCGCAGGTTTACACCACTCCCTAGCCACTCCCTAACTACATTCCAGTCACCATTTTGACCATGTGCTGTAGATTAGAGCTTTTGTTCCCTTATTAGCCAAGTCTTTTAGTGTTTATAAAATGGTTGGAGATGCAAAAATTCCTTCTGGCAGAGTGGATATTTTAAGCATTCTGGAGAAAAATTGCTACATGGTCGTATGGTCTGTGCCATTCACTTTCCTTTGGCTTGTGAGAATCTCCAACTACTTCTTGGTCTTTGTTTAAAACCTGGCATAGAATTTGACCAGTCTAATGTGTTTGTGGCCCACAATACCCTGTATAAATCTGATGGGAACCTCTCAGGTATTGTTAGGGCATGAACCAAAGCCCATCAGAGTAACCAAAACGACTGCCCTCTGATTCAGTCAACTCTGAATGAAACCCTTAGGAAGCTCTTTCATTGGCATGAAGTTCTCTTTCTCTGCTGCTTTAGTTCACAGCAAATTGTAAGCAGAAAAGTATATATAAGGCAATGTTACCCACACTCCATGAAGTTGCTGTTTATCATTTTGTAATTTTTTAAAAATGCTGATAAGAAGTTAAATAATTGAGTTTTGCTGGTTTTTTTGAGATTGTGGGTTTTAACATTTGTAAGGAATCTCATTTCAAAGATTCTTTTAAATGGAAGTACACTGTCCTGCTAATTTTTCTGGACACAGTTATTTCCTGCCCTGGAACCTGACATTTGTGTTGGCATAGCTGGGATACTTCCTGCTCAGAGGAAAAACTACATGACATTGTCAAGGAAACATTTACAGTGTTTATAGCTTGTTTTAATAACATACCCAGTCTATCTATTCTCTGACCTTTATGTTGATCAAATGGAAACCACTGCTGCCATAAATTTACTTCTGCTGGATTTGCAAATGTTCGGAATGTTCAAACATTTAATATGAAACAAGTTTTTGCATGCATAATTCTTTAAGGACCCGTATGCCATTGACAGTCAAATGGTTTGAAAGGTTGTCTTGCTTAAATCAATACAATTGCAGTGTCTTTTTGATTGTCTTATTGTTGTGAATATTTTAGGAGTTATTGATTGTATCCATTGAAGTGCTCTGAGAAGGAAACTAGTAGACTTAAAATACAGGCTTATTAAAGGAAAATTGTTTTACATTCAAATAAGGGCATGGGCCACACTTCTGCAGTGTTGTGTAGGCAATTTATTGGACACCTTAGGGATGTTTCTGAGGAAGGTTTTTGTTCTGAGACACATACTCAGCTTTACTCCTCACGCTAGCAATGGTCTGTCTTGTGCCATTTCAGTTTGAATTTGGGGAAGCTGCAAAGTCTACTTGTTGTGGAGAGTCTGTGAAGACTGGGCACACTGAACTGCAGCCTCATTTCTGCCTGCATATTTGACTCATTTTGCCCTTTTTCCAGGGGGATGGCTGTCTATTTTATAGTGAAACCATTAGCGGTCTGCATTAGCAGTCTGCATTATTAAGAACTCTCTAAAACTTGTGACACTTGTGTTCCTTCACTTTTTTATCCACTTGCTGCATTATTTTCCTCCAAAGAGAGGAAAGTTTGGCTTAGAGTGATTTTTTTTTTTTTCCTTTTTGCCTTCTTGGACTGTGTAGAACAAAAGACAACTTCTACAAAACCACTGGACCTGTGTCCATTTTCTTCCTTTCCATAGTGGGTCCCCTCATGTAGGCTTCATGCTCATTCACCAGAGAGTTTGTGGTCTTCTGTAGCCTTGTTTCAGTGTAATGTTCCCTTCAAATCCTGTATGATTCCACATTTCCATTATGCTAATCACACCTTCTAGTTTCTGCGTGCTGCCAGCTCTCTTGCTGCACTATCATGTAAAATCCTTTTCTATTTGAATGTTCTTCATCCAAGCTCCAGGTCAAAAGCTTTTGATGCAAGGGTTGGTATCATTAGATATCATTTTTATTCTTTCTGCTAGTATCAATATAAATTTTCTGGTGTACTCTTTAATCTTCCTCTATATGAATAGGCACTCTTGCTTTTCCATTTGTACCTGTCTTATTAATATTTCCAGCTCTTTACTTCCCTAGTTACTTTCCTATTAATATTTCTATGCTCTGCCCATCCTTATGCATGGTTGTTAGATACTGTAGAATACCAGGGTGAGCAAATTCTCACTTTTTTCTGAAAACTGGCTAACAATGGACCATTAATTTTTAACTCTGTTAGGGCTGTGACACATATTTTTCATTAAACTTTGAGAAACTGAAATTAAGGGCACCACCTGTCTTTAATCACATTTTTATTTTGTTCTATCAACCCCCATCCTCTCCCTGCTGTTTGCAAAGGATCTTTTCCTGACTTCCACTAAAAGCATTCCACTTCTCAGAAGAAACTCATTTTACAAGGTCAAATGATCTTCCAGACATTGTCACATTATAAAATTCAATCACGTTTGTGTGTGATCTTTAGAGAAGAAAGGAAGTATTCTCTAATTTTGCTTTTTATTGATCCTGCTCCAACTAATCATGTTTTCCAAACTCAGGAACACGTGTTCAGAAGTGGTGTTTAGTTTTGTTGCTCAGGAGGTTAGGGTGTATTTCATATGGTATGCACTCATCCTCACGAGAAAAAGAAAATGCTGGAGGGTCCTGGAACAAAGATTGGATTCTTGCTGAAATGGCTCAATTGTTTCCTTTTTTCTTTTGCCGAAAGTTTTCCTCACAGTTGTAAGATAAATGAATTTGAGAAAAAAACCCTGGACCTCAAGAAAGTGCAGAATCTTGATAAATTAGGTAGAGTAAGGGAATGGAAGTAATGTTCACTTCAGATCCTGCATGTTTCCTGTATGACTAAATTTGGATCTGCTGAATTCTTCATTAGAAATGTATAATAATTATTTTTTAAAGTTTGAGGGGTCCTCAGGAGGCCTGCCAGTTTGATCTTCTGCTCCAAGCATAGCTAGTTTCAAAGTTAGATCAGATTGCTCGAGGTAGCAGATAGTGAAGGTAATACTGTGAGGTGGAAAGAAATTACAAAGACTCATTTAGTTTCAGAGCTTTCCTTTCATATGTTTTTCTCCTAACACTAATACCTTTACAGTAGTGAAGGCTTGTAGTTGTTAAATTAGTGTTCATCTGTTGTATTAGTCTTCACCCTGCTACTTAGGCATCTGATGTTTTAAATTTAAATTTTCACATCAGGAGGCTTTGTATTTATATGCATGCACACACATATGCATGCTTTTATATGAAGAAAACAGATATTCATTGACTTACAGCCACCAGTGCTTCACTAACATAAAATGACATTGCACTCTTGACTTTTCCATGTTCAGTGACACAATTGTGAGCAATGATTGTAGCTACTGTCTGCACACCTAATTCCTAGATAGGAAAAAGAATTAATGTTGGGGTATAACTTTTTTTATATCTCTGTGAGGGAAAGTAAATCCTTAAAACAAATCTAAGCAAAAACTGAGGTAAGGATGGCTATTATCTTGTTCACTCCTGACCTACATGTTAATTCAGCACGTAGCTGAAACTGATCTCTTTCCTCCTACAGAAATGGTAAAGGCTGTTTTCTGGGAGATCAGTAAACCTCCCATCTCATTTCTGGTGCACTACATGCCCACTGAAGTTTGCAATAGTTAGATTTCCCAGCAACTTGCAACATCAGACCCTTAATACTGGTTTAAAAAGGTGTCAGAACTGTGAATCCCCAGTGTGAGTCAGTGAGATAGCAAGACTAGGCAAGGGCCTGTCCATGTGGATCTGCTGGCATGACTCGGGGGCTTCAGCACAAGAATAAAGACATCTTTACTAATGCACCCACCACTACTTAAATTTCGTGTTTGCTGCCCTCATCTACACTTCCCATACCAGCCAAGAAAATCTCTTTTTGTAGTACCTAGCTAATCTCTTCATCTGAGCTGAGAGAAGAATGTTTTTATCTGTATATGCAGAAAGTAGAGAAACACAGCTAAATATTTAAATTATGGGCATCTGCAGTATTTAGCCCTATTGAAAGGAAGTTTTCATGTGGGACCACAGAGAAGTTCTGTTCCCTTTCATTGAAAATTCCTTGAATTACAATCACTTAAGGCCTATTAATTTGCTAATACTTTTCTTCTTAGAAGAAATATTTTGTCATGCTTTTAGCAACTTTTTTTTTTTTTGTGAAGGAGAGATCATAGTTGAGTTGGGAATTTGAAAAAAAAAGCAATAAACACATGAATGGACATGAATCTAGAATTTGCATACAGGTGTAGTATTCAAAGAGAACAAGCTCACCACTCAGGAATTCCTGTCTTAGCCAAATTAACCAGGGTCAGCAAAATAAATGCACAGCTGGAAATATTTCTCTGACAGCTGCACGCAACTTGTTCTTCAGCAACATGCCTGCTTTTCTTAGAGTGTGTGAAAAATCCAGGGAAGAGAGAAGACATCAGTTGTATATGCCAGTTTTGACTGAACAGATATTATTTGCCAATTAAGGAATTTACAGATAGTCACAAGTGGGACTTGAACTGGATTGCCCAGTATCCCCAGGTGACTGCTCTGCCAGTTGGGAAGCTCTGCAAGCACAGAAGTATTTCTCAGCTGCAAATTTTCACACAATACGTACTGGCTTTTCTTGACAGTCAGAGGAGAAGCTTTCCAAACCAGTGCACAGTCCCCAACTGCCCAGACATTTGGGCAGACATTTTGCATGGTGGGAATGGTTTGTGAGACATCATGGACTTGCTTCCTAAAATACTGGCTAGATCATTTACCAATAGCTTCGGCATAATATAATGAAAAATAGTTTTACTCCTGTTTTGAAGAAGGTAAAAAAAAGTCAAGTGAACTTTGTCTTTGCTTTACTTACCCTATATTCAAAGTATCTTCAAAGACTTGTGCAGTGCTTTACCATGGAAATGTGTCTTTTCAAATAAACAAATTTACAGTGGAGTGTAAAACTGCTGCTCAGAATCAACCTTTCAGGCCACCCTCTTGAACATCACTTTCCAAAAAGATTTTGATGTTTGATTCTTTAGAAAACATCCCCCTTCTCTATCCAACTGATACCTACCTTGCAGGGCTGCAGATGGGTGGCAAGCAGAGTCCTCTCTGAACACCAACAATCAGCCTACAATTATATTGGTTTTTTCAAGGTATTTTTGCTCTAAGGTAACTGTGAATATATACAACTCTTTGCCTAGAACAGATCCTTGGTCCCTTTTTGTTTGCCCTACGTGGAAGCTGAGCAGCTGGAAACAGCCAAAGGAACACCTAGATGGTACAGCACCTACGTGTCTGTAAGCATTCCTGGGACACAGGCAGAGACATTCTGTCCCTGGCTGTCAGAACAGCCCATCAAGCTATGGGCAGGCAGTCATTACCTGAAGGCACAGTGGGACACCTCTGAATTAGGGCAGGAGCCTGTCCTAGACCTGGGATGGCCCTAGGAATGAAGAGACACAGAGCACTGTACCATCACTTCTATCCACATGGTGCCAGACATCTGTCTCTCCAAGTTGATGACCCCTTCAGTGTGCTGGGTCATGATTTTATTTTCACTTGCAGCACAATTCTTCCTAAATATCCCTCCTTTCAAATTCTGGTGAAAGTTCCCATGACATTAAACAATAGCATAAAAAGAAGATCCTGGTAAATACATTTAATCTTTGCTTAAATGTTTCCACGTCGTTCCCTGAATGTCCCCCATTCCTGGTGTTAGAATTTTAGCTGTGACATAAGAAGTGTCAGACTTGCAGGTGCACCAGCATGCCAAGAATGGTGTCTGGAGGGTAGTAATATCCTAACTATCTTCCACAGGAGCCATTCCTCATGTTTCCTTCTGTTGAGTTGCTGCCCTGGCCTTTGCTTGCTGACTCGCTTACAATCAACACCTGGGGTCTCAGTGCTTTAGTGCCTTTAAATGGGCTCACATCATCCACCCGAGAGCACTTCTCATTTCCTTTGTGTACTACACTAACTTGTGCATCCCACAGCAAATTGGTTTCAAGCTGTCCCAGCATCTCCTCACCATCAGCAGATGGAAGGACAGCAATTTTGAGAGGCTCTTGGAAATGCAGAACAGGGTGGGCACTGAGAATACATGGAGTTTGTCGCTTCTGGTTAGCACATGCTCCAAGGCAGCTATCTACAGTTCAAAGAGCTGCTGATGACAGCCAATAATCCTTTCCAGCACTGGAGCCACAGTTCTGCCTATTGCAGTACAAAAATATGGGTTTACTAAGCAGCTCATCTCTCAGACAGTGGAAAAGGTACAAATAGTGGATCCGGAAGAGAAAAAGGAGGGCAAAGAATGACACTGGTAATCCCTGGTATGAGAAAAAGGGATAGAGAACCCTAGGCAAGGAAATAATATAACTTCATGCAGGTTTTATACTTGGATTTTGAAAAAAAAACCATCAGGAAGCAGAACGGTGAAGGGAGGCTGTCTGTAATACAGCAGAGGAGGACAGTATGCAGGGAACTTGCAGACAGAAAAGGAGAAAAGGACAAAATAAGGAGCAAAGGCTCCTTGGGGTATCAGGACCTTTTGCTACTCGACTGACAGAGTGTGTGACCCTAAGTTTATTACTTGTTCTGAGACTTCTTCTTGTTCTGATGTAGGCTCTTAAAACTATTTTGATGGGGAGCAGGGAGGTATTTTCAGAAGCTTCTTCCTTTAATGGCAGTGAGCTTGCATCTGAATCCAGCAATCCGAGTGCATGGTTTTATGCCAGGACATCAGCTAGCTCCCATTTCACACATAATCTCGTGCTATGTGACAGACAGTGTCATCTGCTGAAAAGGGTTACTGCAAAATGTGTCTTGCCATGAGGGATCTTGTGTTCATTTGGAGGGAGAAAGTAGTCTGAAGCTGATAAGCTTGCTGCCTTTCCAGGAGCAAAACACATTTTGTGGTGGCTGCATGTGGGGAGAGAGTCTAGAAGCTTTCTTATGTTCAGCCTGCTTAAAGTCACAGTTTAAAAAAATAAGATTAAAAATAATTTTAAACACAATGTTTTAAAATTAGGTCAAAAGCAGTCAAAGATATTGGATAATTCTGTTTCTTAGGAGTACGAGTCAAGAACATAAAGGGGGCCAGTTTTCCAAGAAGGAATGCTCAACTTTTTCTGGAAACCATGTCCTTTTAAATTGCCATCTCAGTTACACTCAGACTAGTTTTGGTCCTTTGTAAGAGGATGTAGAACCATCAGAGGAAATTGCAGCCACTTGTGCACAATAAAAATGTTACCTAACGAGTAGGAATGTTGCAACCACCATTTTTTCCTTGCAAAACGAACTGGATATTCTTGTGGTCATTTTTTCTTTCCAAAACTCATAAGCAGAGGTTGTCCTACACATTCCTTTCTAATAAGTAAGTCCCCCTTTATTAAAAAAACCTAAAGAATGTTCTAGCTTTTTAACAGTGAGAAAATTTGTCTTCTGTACTTGGAGATCACGGAATGACTTTCTGCCTTCACCTTTAGTAAAGTCCCAAAAGGTTGGTGGCAATACTTTCAACGCATGCTCTTGGTTGCATCATTGAGGAGGAGACTGGTTTCTTTGAAGTGAACATGTTCAGCCCCACATGTTAACTCTTTTGACATGGAAAGGTGAAAATTTAGAAGTTCATCACTATGTATAACATCAATTATTTCAGGCAGTTGTTGTGACAAAAAAGCCTTGCTTGTCATTTCTCAAGGATTGTTTCAGACTCCTCCATGAACCACTAACCCATCAGGAAGAAAGGATAGTGTTCTGGTTGAATTCATGCAACTAAGCTGATACAAAGAAGGTGGTGGGATATGTACCCTGAATGAGGGAAACTGTGGGGAGAGAAGCTGGATCATAGCTGGAAGAAATAGGGGACGAGAGCAGCAGTAATGTGAGATTGCTTCAGCTCCTTGTGGAATTGAAGCCTGGCATCTTAGGATTTCACAGCCCTGCTGTAGTTTTCACTGGCAGTCATAGAGCTTCCCTCTCCCCTCTCTGTATAGCCTCTGCTTGTTTTGTTCCTCCTGCTTACCTCTGCCAAGGCAAAATGTACATGTATGTATCCACACAGACTTTAGGATATTAGGAAAGATTAGGAAAGAGTCTGCATTCACATACACATCCTTGCTTAATGCAACGATTCATCCAATTGCTACAATTTTATAAAAATAATGAACAATTTTGAAGGCCTCTATTGGCATTGCCTAGATATTTTCAAAGGAATTCATATTTCTTTTAATTAGAGTAGTCTGCTTTCAGAAAAGTGAGCTGCTTGAGCTAAAATCATGTTTCTCTTTATTGTTTCAGGTTAAAAGATAAACAGTGTGTTTTGTTGAGTTTTACTATCTTGAATTACCTGTGATGTTTAAGGTTAACACTCTATCTGCTGAGGATTAGTGAAAGACTTGTGCAAATCTTAAAGCATGGCCATACTGTTTAAATGAAGCTAGCTGGCATGTAGGTCTGTTGTTGGTTTGCAGCTCGAATGTAACCCTCAGCCTTGACTCTTCAAGCAATGCATAAGTTTTGGGACACTAGAATATTTTGGGGCTGCGAGGAAGACAGGACTTTGAATACTAAATTTATTTCACTGTGACTGCACATCTAGCCATGGTGACCTGAAATATATGTTGACAAAACACGGGTTGAAACTCTTTCTACGCCTCTTTGCTGTTGTGACATCTGGTTTATTGCATGAGAGTACACATATATTTCTGCTTATCTTTACAGAAAATTTTGGCAGGGGTAGATGATCTGCAGCAGGTAAAGGCCCTAGAGATGCGAGTAGACACCAGAGAGATCAGCTTGGGGAACTTTGGTAAGAAAACATTTTATTTTCTGCTCACCATCTTGAATTTTCCTTTATGATGTCTTGACTGGGGACTCACTAACCAACAGCCAGTGTAAAGTACTGTCCTCAAGAGTTCTTGAAGCAGGATCTCCCTGGTGTACCTCACACTCTTTGATTTCTGTCTTCCTGTGTGAGGCTCTCAATAGGACTGGAAACTCTGGCAATGGGATGAGTGACACGACTTCTGTCTAAAGCCAATTAGTTTGAACAAATTTTTCTTGTATGAAATGCTAGGCCCTAAACGAGCATTTACTCTTGTCTCTTGCAAAGCAGGAGCCAAAGGCCAGCTCATCTCCACTGTGAGATTTCCCTGTGACTGAAGAATTGCCCGTGGTATCAGGTGGTTTGTGCTTCCAGCAGCCTGTCTTTGCACCCTGTACAGCCTCACTGAGCTGTGCTGGAAAATGAGCTGGAGGCATGTCCTGGAGATACATCATTTTGATGAGTCCCAAACAGCCCTAACACTTGTCATTCATTTTTATGTCATCATCACCACAGCAGGGAAGTGAGAAGTACCAAAGGAATTCCCTCTGTCACTGAGTTAACACTGAGAATATAAAGCCTTCCTTCTTTTCCAGTACTGGCAGTCATTTTCTGTCATGTGAATTCCCACCACACCCAAGTCCATCTTCTGCTACATTGCAGCTGCGTAACTACTGCAGGGTAATATTTTCTGTGCTAAAAGGGAGTCCTGTCCCCAAAACTGTGTGCTGGTGTTTTCAGTCAAGCAGTTAATTTTTCAAATGCAAATGACTGTAATGTAACAGCTGATTAGCTTTAATGGGTCTTTTGATGTCTATTTGTCAAGAATAGTTGAGCAAAACCAGTGAAGGGGGCTTTGGTTTTGTATTATATAGCCCCTTTGTATTGGTTATTCTGTTTATTTCATGAGTAAGTCTCATATAATTTAAGGTAAATTACATCTGTTTCTTTCAGAGATCATAATCTATTCAATCATGTTTCCTCCAGTTGATAAGGAAATCTCATTATGCCATTTCTATAATGCTCAAAAGTGGTGCTCCCATTCCTATGCCATTTTACATTAGCTGTGACAAGCTAGCAAAATGTTTCACCTTCATCACTCTCTGCTTTCCTTTCCATTACTGGAATAAATCCCTTTCTCCTCTCCATGGTTAGCCTTTTGCAACCTTTACAGAATAAGAAATACAGAACACTATGTCCATGATGCAAGTAATTTCCATCTTGTTTATATCCCACTGTTCACACCGAGAGTTGGCCCTTGAGGGCCATAAAAACCAGCACCTGCAGGTCCCTGGTGCTTTTGAGAATAACAGAACATCAAGAGCATTCTGAATTTCCTTCTGGGTATTTTTAAGGTGTGTTTCTGAGTTTCCTTCCTGTAAAAATCTCTTTGCAAATGTCAGCAGGTGGCTAGGGCAGAAAGTTTGCTTCAGTTTCTTTCCATTTTTTTGTCACATGGCAGATGATTTTTAGGCACATGGAGTAAGGCCTAAATTTTTACGGGTTTTGCAGAGCAGTTTGCACCTCCACTGTGAATGGTGCAAGCAAGACTGCTGTTGAAGATGCTGGGCTCATTGCCTGCTCCCTGCTGGCTGCCTGCCCCTGGAACTGTGCTGCTGACCTGGTCTGTGGTCACAGGGGTCTGGAGAAATAGCCTGAGGAAGAGATGGGTAAGAACCAGGCCGGCTGGAATGAAAGATGTCCCAGTGTGACAGGACGTAAAGTTTTCCCCCTATGAGGATAGTCAAGCAATAGGAATATCCAGAGAGGTTTGGAGACTTCATCCTGGTGGATTTTCAAGTGGGTGAAGATCTGAGCACCCTGGTCTGATCTCACAGACAGCCGAGCTCTGAGCAGGGTGCTGGGCTTGAGACCTCTGAGTGTCCCCTCCAACCTGGACTGCTCTGTAATTTGGTGTTTCTTTCGCATTTCAAACCCAGCTAATAAGCCTTCTTTATACACCACTTCACCTTGCTTTCACTGTATTCCTTGGTTGTGGAAGGTGGTTAAGAGCATCTTTTATCACTGGCAAATTGTTTGGATGATCAGTCCACACTCAGTAAACCACATTGTTTTGACTGGTTTTATGTGCAAAGATAAAATAGGCCATGCAAGCTCTTAAATGGCCAGGTGAAAGTGTTAAAAGCTACAAGACTGCACATAACTCTGGGTCACCTGGACCATTACAGCACTCAAATCCCAAATTTACACCACAGTTTCCACTTGAGAAAATTTTCAAGGTTCACAGCCTGTGTTACAGACTGTAACACAAACACTCAAGGCCTAAAGATTTCTAGAGTGATTTAAAACTTGTTGCTTGATGTTCTTCTTGAGACCATTCCACTTTGGGGTGTGCTAAACTTTAAAGCACCATTCTGTTAACCTTGCCCAGTTTGTCAGGTCTGCCTCTACAGAATGGCATGACCTGGTGGAGAGGAGGAGTTACTTTTCTTAGGGGCAAGGTCTGGGCTGAAACACAAGAAGACTGGTTTTGAAATATTTTCATGTGATCAGCTTTAAAATTAAAGAAAGACTTTATGCCAGAGCTTAAATCTGAATCTTCACAGGGCTTGGGGTAACTGCTGAATTCTCTAGCTGTTTTCAATGCACCTTGCTGAATGACAGATGAAACACTGGCAAGTCTTGTATCCAGCTTTGCATATCTTGGAGTTGATTTCTGGGCTCTTCAGCTGCATGTAGACCTCAGTTCAAACAGAGGGACTATTTCCTTTTCGTTAGCTTATCCCTTAAGTTTTGATTGCTGACAGGTATGGAATTGCATTCATGACTGGCTCATATAAATTCCTGTTGAAAATAATGGTGGGATAGAATCATTTAAGATACTACATAGTCCTCTTATTTCTAAATAATTTTAATAGCTCCAAATCAAGTTACCCACAGGGCTGTTCGCTGGTCTTTATTGAATTGTTGCCTGCTGGTGGCCAGACTAAGTTGATTACATGTCTGGAGACTGCCAGTTCCCTTGCACATGTTTTATCAAGGCAAAGCTCTGCCAAGGGTTCAGAAGTAGCCATGTGCTATTTCTCACACAGGGTCATCCTCTCTCTTTCCTCTTGCCCTGTTTGTTGGCATTCCTGGTGCAGAGCCAGGACACCTTTGCTGGCAGCCAGCATGGCAGCAGCAGGTGCTTGCACAGCCAGGGAGCAGCACAGAGGCTGGAGGAGCGAGTCTGCCGTGAGTGTTCCTGCCCAGGATGGTGTGACTTAGCTGGTACTGACAGACTCACTGAGCAGGGCTTGGGCAGGGTCTCTAGCAGTCACAAGTATGTATGGGCCAGTGTGCTTATTTTAAACCCTGCACTGATGTGTTTTCTCTGAGATTCCCATCTCAGGTGGCTGGACTGCAGCTGCCTTGGGTTTGCCTGAAAGGGCTGTGGTCTCACCTCCAGTTGTACTGCCCAGTTTTTGCACCCCAGAAATGTGCAAAAAAAAATGAGTGGGTAGAAATAACATCAAAATCATGTATCTTATTTGATCAAACACAGCTCAAGTGAACTAAACAGCCTGTTTCATTTGCATGTCAGGTTGCTCCTGCTAGAAGAATACAGCCTGTTTTCATGTGCCTGTTTTGTGTTGTAGGATTAACAAAGCACAGTGGTTGCCTCATGCCAATGCAAGCATTTGTCAGTAATTTGTTTGGTTTTCACTAGTCCATATTCCAAAAGACACAAGAAGTTAAGCCACAATGATTTGTTGTTAACAGTAGAAAAACAAAGTTATATGAGGCTACCTGAAGAATACGTAGAAATAGAAGTGTTGTAACTTGTAGAATATAATAAAACCAGTACTTTGGCTATTTTCTCTTTACTCCTAGTCAGTTTTCTAAATGTCACCTGCTGTACCAAGGCACCTTGGACATTGCTACCCTGCTTGTATAGTGCAGCCCTTCAGGCAGTGTTATTGAGTGTGTGTGTGTATCACTTTTATTCACCTACCTGGCACTTTGATGTCTTTCTGCCCTTGGTTTAGTTTTGTTCCACTGGTACAGTAGAATAGTTTAACACTAGTACATTGTTGGTGGTTAGTAATTTCAGAGCCATGTGACAAAACCAGTCTTTTGTGAGAGGGAATTGTAGACAGATGAGATAACACTGCTTGTCATTCTGAATTCTCAGCCTTGTCCTGCAATCATCAGCATTTTTGAGGACCATTCTTGTTTAAATAATTGAAATTATACAAAAGAAGGCAGTTTCAGGATAAGGAATAAACTGCCTGTACTTCTAGAATTAATATAAAGTTAATATTGTTGTATTTTAGTGTATTCATATATGTTTGTATCGTGTTCTTGCTCTGAGGAAAGATGCCATGAGGGTTAAAATTAAGGAAATTAGAAATACATTGTTATGTTGGGATAAATATCTTATGTTGTCACTTCACTTTACAATTTTATCCTCTTAATTTAATCTTCCAGCCTCTAATCTATTTATAAGGATTTGGGACTCTAAAAACCAGCAAAATCAATGAGACAATGAATTCTTAGTGCCAAAGAACAATTTCATATTGATATGAAACTTAAAGGAGGGAAGAACCTGCAGACTTGCAGAAATACATTGCAGAATTGCAGAATTTTGCACCAGCACACATTGTATACTTCTATTTCAAGGTACTAAGCCACACATTAAAGTTTAACACTTCACAAGTTCCCAGGGATAGATTGTGCCAAAATGCAAAAAAAATCTGAGATGGAGGATCAAGTTACTGTAATGAAATAACCAGATGTTAAAATTGTATCATCAGCCTGTCACTTGGCCTTTTTGGATCATTTAATAGTTGCTTCTTTCCTGAACCACCCCTAAATGCATTCAGTGGGAAGCTTTTTCTTGGGCAAGGCTCTCCATTTCTCTTGACTTTTCATTCAGATCTTCTGCTTAGCACTAGTCCTTAAAACTCCTTTGCTTTGTAATGCTTTGCAACAGCCTTTGCTTGGTAACCCTTTTACTTCTCTGGCTGAATCCATGGCAAGGCTATTGCCCACTTTTGAACTGGGACTGGAGGGGCTACTGCGTCCTCTCATTTTTTCCTTTAATACTTCAGGGGATGTCATTTAATCACTCCATCCTTGTCAGAAAAAGGATAGAAATTTTTTAGATTCAGGTTGGGTTTTTTTGGGGGGGGCCAAATTTCTTAGAGCATGATTTATATCTGAAGAAGTCTTTGCTCAGTAGCTACTATGACTGTTATGAGTAATTAACAGAGATCCTAATATTTCCTCTGCCAGGTCTTCACATTATTTGGTTGTCATATATACATATAAATGTATAAAATTTGTTTGACTTGGGAAAGCATACCCTGAAGGAAAAGGATTGTGTGTTCTAATCTGTGCTCCAATTTTTATGGATTGTGGAAAATTATTCAAAAACAAGGCTAATTGTACAGTGTGTTTTGATTTTTTTTCTGTTTTCAAAAGTGCTTTGCAAAGACATGAACTTAAATACTTGCAGTACAGCATGAGGATCAATATGTGCACTATAATCACTCTAAAATAACATGAGATGCAGTTAATGCTTCTACTAAAACATGATTTATTAAAATGTTTTTGCCATGAATGCTCTTGTTCTATTTGGGGAATGAACAACATGACCTCCCTTGTTTGCTTTTGAGATCCCACTCCCCTTTCTTTTTTTTTATCATTTGCAAAGCACTGGAATGGTGTCCTTCTGGACATTGGTAAGTCACCCTTGCCAGACAGTGATTATTCAGAGAACTCATAAAAATATTTGCTGGGAACACATTTTAATGTTTCAGCTATGATCCAGTTTATCTAAAATTGATATTACTTCTGCATGGTTGCATGGATTACTGGAGGATGCTCAGCAGCCTTGAGTAAACTCTGCTAGTGGGAATGGGTAAACATTTGCTACTGTCCATAAGTAATGGTTTCTGAGTCTTGAGCTTATGTCTAAATTATTCTGTAGCTCTGAGGGATTTGGTGTATGATTTTGGTTCAGAGATACCTTCAGAGTGAACAAAAAAGGCAAATGTCTCTCAGGGACAGAAAAAAATCCCATTAACTAAAGTAATAACAACAGAGTACTGAGGGTTTTATAGGTATGAAACTTGTACAGCTCAATGGTAAACAGTTGATCAAATCCAGAAAATTAAAAGAAGAAAGCAGTGCTTTGCAATATGTAGCATTTGGGGGACCTGTAAACTATAAAAGATGATGTTGTGATGTGGAACATGATGTGTTTGTTGTTTGACTTGAAGTTACAGTTTGAAGAAGCGTTACTTGGCTGTGTATGCAGTAAGTCCATCACTACTTGCCATTAAATAGGTCATGGAATGCTACACTGTGAAGTATCCCTTAGCTCTGCACAGTATCACTCAGTTAATAGTCAGTCAGGATGGGGAATCAGACCAAAGAAAACAGACACCCATCAAGCCAGTTTCTTTTGTTGTCTGTCTGGAAAGGTGCCATATCAGAATTTCCAGAGAGGGGTTCAAAAATTGTAATTGGGTAGTCATGCAGACAATACGTATATATTTCAAAAATGCAAAGGATGAAATATTTTCTGAGTGAAATAATCTCACTGATTTTCTTAGAAGTCCAGCACAGGCCTGGCAGAAACAGCTAAGAAATGCATGTAAAATTAGATGCTTCAACTCATAATTGTCATAAATTTCCTTTACTCTAATCCCAGGTCTGCAAAGTGATTCTTTATTCTGTTCCCACAGGTGTGCATCTGCCTAATCTGAGGGAACTGAAGTTAAACAATAGCTTGCTCGTGTCTGTGAGGTAAGAAATTAATGATTCTATGAAATAAATATAAAGAATAAGAGCCCTCAATTTTATTAAAGTGATAAAATCTTCATTTGTGCTGCTTTCATTCCTTCCATTTCTCCATGCTATGATAATGGATTAGGTAATGAATATACCACACAAGTTTGAGTACAGGACCTGATGTGGAATAAATCAGTGTAGCTGCAAAGGTGCCAATGTATCAGCCTGAGTTTGCCACTAGGGAAGTTCCTGCTGTGCTGAAGTCCATGGAAATTTGTTACACATTTGAAAGGAGCTAAAATTTCCCCTCTTATCTATGTCGAGGTGCTTGGATTTCAGAGTGTTTCAGCCTTTGGGCTTTTACTGTTCACAGTAGCCTGTTTTGTACAGGTCAGACCAGTTCCTCAGCTGATGGAAATCACTTTGGCTTTATTGAAGTCAATGGAATCAGGCTTATGAGAGCTGCTCTGAAGCCTGCATGTCCCTGACTTGCTGAGCTGCATGAAAACATCACGTTTTCTCCCAGACAGCTGGGCAGTTGGTTGGTTGGAAAGGTGAAGTGAAAACCATCACAATGAGGAGGCAGAGCTGTCTTCTGTCTCCTGTGCTGATTTCTGTATTACCCTTGCAAATTAATGCAAAGTGGAAAAACACAGTTCATATCAGAAAAGGGCTGTGTAAAAGTCCCTGTTTTAAACAGGACCGTTCTCTGTCTTTGTATGGCTATCTGCTAAAGTCATGGGGGAAAAAGTAGTGGGTTTGCCAATTCTTGTTGAAGAGAACATGTTCCCTCACAAGAAATAGCAATAAATTCTTCTTGGTCTCTCTAAAGTATCTAATGAACTTCAGTTGGACTTCACTTGAATCTTATTTTCCCTCATTCTGGTGATGAGATGAAGTATCTGCAGTCTAAATTTTGTTTTTCTCACCTTCTGATCCATAACATGTAAACATGGTGATTCTACATTGCTGCAATTATTTTGATAGCAGCTGGCCATTGTCATAAGCATGAAATTTCTCCATTAGTGCAATGGAGGAGTAAGTTGTTGGTGAAAAAATGAAATTTTGACAATATTAAGAGATTTTTTTTATAATAAAAATAAAAAAATAAAATGTGTTTTTTAGTTTGATCAAAAATCCATATTCTCTTAAAATATGTCAACAGAAAACATTCTGATCAGTTCTGTTGGTATTGAATATAAGAATGCAGTTCAGGAAAACTAAACTGCTTGACTCATGGTTTTAGCAGGATTTTGCACCTCTGTATTCTGAGACTGTAATTCTTGTAATGAAAAGTTCTGGCAAACCATTTTCTTTGACCTGACACCCTTGTGATCCTTACTGCAGGGAACACTTGGTCTGGAGTTTTGATTTGATTTATTCTAATGTAAATATGTTTGGGCTTGGGTATCAAGTCTAATATTGTGATGATTCCCAGACACTCCAGCCCCAGGAGAAGCTGCCTGCTCCTTCTTCTGTGTGCCAGTTAAATGCACTTGCCAGGGAATAGGTAAAGGAAGCAGACTTTGTTACCTCTCCCAGACATGAACTCAGTCTGTGTAGTTGCAGCAGTAGCTTTCCTTTATTAATTTCCATCTTTGATGACCTGTCACTAAGAAACACAGATCATTTAAGGGCACATCCCATACAAGCACAGCCTTGTACTTGAACTTCATTTTTGGATGTCTGCATCATGTCAGTTTAACATCCATTACAGCAACATTGCTGCCACAGCAGTAGTGATGCCTGCTATACCTAATGTAACATAGCTGCTCCATTCTAGAGGCTGCTGCCATTTACTCCAAAATCTAGAATCTTATTTCTGAATTAATCTTGTTGATATTTGAATTCTGTCCAAAAAAAAGTGATTATTTTGTTTAATTCAACCAAACCCTTGCAAATGAGGCTTTTGATGATGACAGAAAAAATGTTCTTCCTCCTTACTGAAAGTAATTCCCACAGATTTTGTCAGGCATAAGGTCAGGATCATTGTAGTTGTAATTCAAAAATGGCAGCAGATAATGGGAAACGTCTTGTAAGGATCAACTGGAAGATTGGTTTGTTTAGTGAAAGGAAGGTAAGGACAGAAAATCAGAAAAAAGATAGAGTGTGTTTTGTGTATACTTGGGATGCTAAAAGCAGACATTCTTTTCATTCTATTTTATGTGATAAAAACATATTCTGGTGAATCATTATGAAGAAAAGGCTGTCGGTGTGTGTGCATAAGTGGGTAATTAGATGGGAAACTTTGCATTTTGTCACTTTATTTTTGTTTCATTTTGTCTTGCATAGTACGATTACCTAATTATTTTAGGATGAAATGGAATTAAAACTGTTTTTTCTAATTTTTTTTAACTTGAAAAATGGGGAAAAATGTACTTGGAATTTTAAAAGTGGGAGAAAATTTTACTTGGTAGTAAACAGGACATAGGGAGATGTCAAAATGAAGATTTATGATCCTGACTTTAGTTACTGATTTTTTTGAGGCATTTGTTCCTGTCAACCTCCCCTAGGTACTTAAATTGTGAGGATGCTGAGGTGTTCATTGCCATGCACTGTTCAATGGAAATCGAAGGAGTCATGTTCTGGCAGTGAGGAATCAAGGTGTTCTTATATTACACTTTTCTATGGGAGAGCAAGGCTTGCTAGGTCAGTGAGTTGGGATATTGGCTTCTCCTGGTAGCTCCTGAAGAAGTTGTGATTCCTTTGATGGGGAATGTGGTTGAGCTACTTTAGTTGTAAATTCTCCAATCCTCCTAAAGCTTTCATTACTTTTGAGTACTGGAAACTTTGAAAGGATGTCATTATCAACTATTTAATTCAATCCAAAAGGAAAATATATTCAAGTTAATTTGCAGATAATCAGTCTCGGTGGCTGAAAGGGAATTTCTTTTTTGGCTGTTTCTGGGTTTTGGTTTTCTACTGGCCCTTCACTGAAGGGAACAGCTCTGGAAAATCCAGTGTACTGTGAAAAGAAAATAGTTCATTTTGTTGTTAATTTTCTAAATCACAATAATTTTATTATGTCCTTGTTTGATGACCTTCACCCCTTTGCTAGCAACTGAGAAATTCTAGATTTATTAACTGATAATTGAGGATGAGAAGTCAAACCTGTTCCATAGAATGCCTATTGAAATCTGCCTTTTTTTTTTTTTTTTTTTTTTGTGATGACCACAGTCCTCATTTTTATAATGTTTCCAGTAAAAGAACTATATTTCAAGGCCCATGAATTACTACTTCTGCTTTGGCATGTAGCCTATGCATTTTTTATCAGATTGCCTTTATGCTCAATCCAGGGATGAATGAAAAGATCTGTTTAAAAATGTTTAGATATATGTCTTCACAAAAGGGCTTTTAGATCAGATAGGGGAATCTTGAGACCTGGTTCTCATAAGTTTCCAGCAGAAGCTGTTTCAGCAGCTGAAGTTCATTTCCTCCCATTCAGCACTACACATTGTAACCAGCAGAAGACAGATCACTCTCAGGGCTTCTCAAGCAACTGTTCCCAAAAGAGAGAAGCTGTGGTATTTTAAGTGAGATGAAATACAGAGACTGCAAAGTGTGGGGACAGAAGTAAGTATGGAGGATACAGGGAAAGGAAAACAGATTTTCTTCATCCAGATAGAGTTAGCATTTCAATGCTGCAGTTCTCCTAATTGGTTTTGCACTCTTGTCCCCCAGAGCAAGAGGGAAGTAATCTTGCTCTGTTTCAGTCAGTAAAATCGTCAGGAGGTTCAAATGAGCAAGGTGCAGAGTACATTCAAAATCAACAATTCTTATGCTTTTATGAGCCTTAGGTTTTTGTTTTGTTTTTTAACACCAGCTCCTGGAGACAAGACTAGCAAAACAGGAATCTGTATTCACATTTTGCAGTGTTTTGAACCCTCTTGGCTGTGAAAAAAAAAAACCTGTAAATATGAGCCAAGTGATTTGAGTAAGGATTTTGCTGGTCATTTTATGACTTTAAGAAACCAGAGCCAAACTAATTCTTTCTTAATTGAGGATAAGGGCTCTAAAGTAATGTTTAAAAGTATTTTTTGAGACCTGAATCAGGATCTTTAGGTATTTTAACTTAGCAACATAACTCCTTGGTACTCATCCAACAAAGAGTTTAAGGAAATATAATATCTTGTGTTTTTAAAGCCACAGAAAGTTTGCCTTCAGTGGCATTGCTCACAAGCTGAAAATTAAACATTGGTCCAATTGCTTTACTGGATCTGGGTCAAGTTACACCATCTTGTACAAGACTGAGCTGTGACACTGATCACCCCAAAATTTGATGCACTGCTGATAGTGTGTCTAGACACCAGCTATTTGCTGGATAGTTTTCCCTCAAACAGGAGGAACGTGGGGGTATCATTCCCCTAAATTTGCTTTCTTTCCCTGTCATTTTTACTTATTCCTTTCCTCTTCTTTTTTTTCCTCTCCAGTTTTTTCCTCCCCTTTTTTCTGACATGTCTAATCTTTTGCAATTACTGGATTCCTGTGTTTGATGCATTGTAACGTGTGCATAGGGACATAGATATCACATGTAAAAGCAATGGGCTTTGTGCAACAAGGATCAGCATTGCTGTTATGATATTTAATGTTCACAAATAGTTTCTAAAATTAATTCAGTTTGCATCACAGGTGCACATCTGTTTGTCAACAGATGATTTATTCATGTTTCAGTAGTTTCCTACTGTGTTTAGTGAGGAATCAGGGTGCTCTTGCTCTAGGTTGTTCTTAGACCTGCAGTCAGAGAACCACTGCTCTGATTTGGTCTGGGTGAATCCCTTCTTACCCTTATTTCAGTGCCCAGAGCATCACCATTTACTTTCATATTTACCTTTCAGGATGAGAAAAGCATTTAACTTCAAATGCAGGCTAGTTTCTGTAGGAAGTGTTCCTGTTAATTCTTTTGTGTAGCCAGTCTGGAAGTCCTTCAGCAGTTAGGGTTGCTATGAAGTGTATCTCAGAAACGTGTTCTTTGAGGACTTTGAGCGCTTTTCGGGAGCTCAGAAATCATTTAAATTGAATCTTAATCTCTGTATTAATGAGTCTTCTCTGTGTTAGTGCCTGCAGATCCCTGGGAGTATTATAAACCTGGGCAAAATTGCTGTGACCTCAAGTTTTATTTAGCATTGATGGTTATAAGGATATTCATATTATTGATAAAAAGTAATGATTTTGGGAGAGAAATACAGCTGCTTTTAGTTGAGTGGATTATTTTCAGAAAAGCACAATCAGCTTGTCTGCCTTAGGCCCTGGGGAAATCTGATTGCTTTGACCACTTATCTGTCCTGGGTAGACCTCTGGTTTAATTTCACCAGGTCAGGTGCCCAAAGTGGAAAGTGTAAGTGTCTTTGTGACCTTAGATATCAGGGAATCTGACAGGCTGATTCCCCAGCAAAGGGAAGCTTGAAGTTTTCTGTACAAATGCACAGGTGGAGCTCAGGCCTCATTCTGCAGCAAGCACAGAGGACACCAAAACAAGTTTGTGGCCTTGCAGAACCTTCCATGGTTCTTACCATCAGCACCCTATTTTCTGAAGCTTTCCCTCACTGAAACTCCCCTGCCTTCTATTTCAGGCTGTCAGGTACAGAGTTAACCTGTAAGGTAGGGGATGATGAGGCAGAGCCTGCCCTTGCAGCTCCTGGTTTGTCTCCTGGTCGTGACAGGGTTGGTGGGGAGGGTGCAGTGCATCTGTCTCCTCACGGAGCAGAGAGGATCTGCTCTCGTTGTCATCTGAGCATGGCAGCAGGTTTCTTCCCCCAGGTGCACCACTATCATGCTCCTGTTTTGTGTCTGCCATACAATACAGGGCATGAAAACCATCAGAGGATCATCACAGACCACAGCAACACTTTTTGCATCATGCACATAGCTAGTGAAATAGCAAAGTAAATAAGTTACAGATAACGTGTGCAGGAAGGCTGCCAGTAAACTCCTGCAAGGTAAGACAAGCCCGTTTAATAACTGTGCCCCTTCTCTGCCCACTATCTGAATAGACACTCCAGATATACTCAAATATATTGAGTATATTTGGTAAAAAGTGGTCTTTCCTTTCAGGATGTTTTCTCATGCCTTGCACCTATCCAGCTGAACCAGGTCTTCAAAAAAAAATACAACTCATTTCCTGGGTTCCTGGGTTCCTGTTGTTTCTACAGCATCCTGGCTTAGCTTTATTTTCCACCTCCGTTGTTTATTTTATATATTACTCCTGGACAGACACAGTCTTTTGAATGAGTTGTGTATATGGCTTGGCTTAATGGTATCATGATCTTGCTTACATGCTCTGGATAGATATGATAAATTATGAGGTTGATAATAACTAGCTGATCTCTGCCAGCAAATAAGTACTTTTGTGCCTGGCTATTAGGCAATTTGCAGGTGTCAGTGTCAGGGTTCACTTATGAAAATTTACACCTAAATATTAATTTTAGCCAATGAACAGAAAGAATGGTTATAATCATGGTGTGAGAAACACCAAAGAACAGGGTTGGGAAGCAATGGTAATTAGCCCATTGGAACTGTTAAGGAAGCTTTCCTGCCTGACCATCCAGGGCCCACTCAGGCAGTCACACTCTCACCACCCCAGATTTGCACTGCTGGGACTGAAGCTCCAATGACCCCACAGGTGCCCCTCTTGGTTCCCTGCACACCCCACACTCACACAGTCAGACAGAGCTTCCTTACTGGCTCAGCCCTGGATTTCCCACAGCAGAGTCCAAGATGTCTGAATCCTTAGAGGAATTCAGTTGTGGTGCAATAACACAAAAACAGCTCAAGCTGGGTGCCTACTTCCTGAGTGGCATCCAGCTGTGAAAAGATTGTCTTCATGGAAATAGGAAAATAATCAGCATTAGTTTAATGGGTTTGAAGGTTGTTTTGCTTCTCTCCTACAAAGGAATTGCTTCTCCACAGCTTGTTTGATTTTTTTATTGAAAATAATGATGTTCAGTGGGAAAATAGGTTCTTGGAATGCAAGGTAAGTGCTGATTTTAAGAAAGGGAAGGAATCAGGTTGGAGGGGAAATTAAGCTAATGGTTTTATTGTCAGTTGATAACTGTGAAGTGATACGAATAAAAAATGAAGAAAGAGAATTTCAGTGTACAATCAGTTTTGTGGTTTCATTTCTATAGAATATTCTCCACACAGGAGTTGATTTAGTTGTTCTTATTTTCTGTGGACACATTGCTGCACACAAAGGGCCTGTTGCTATTTTCCCCCTAAAATACATGCGGACTTCTTTTTCTCTAGCTATGTATCTGATTTGCTGTGTGGCAAATTTTGTCCTTTTATCCTGAGATCTTTAAAGGATGCATCACATCTCTCAGATGCATCAACAGCTGGATCAATAGCTGCAAGAAAGAAATACTGGAATGCCTTTGTGTTTTAGGAGGTGAAGCTGTGATTTCATCAGCAGGTGTAATGCTTGCACGTTGTTCACCCCTTGCCATAAGCTTCCCTGGGTGTTCTTCCTATGGGGGTGAGAACCTGCACACAAAGATCTGATAACAAAACCTACCAGCTACACTTTTGGTAACAGAAGTTTTATAAAAGATTGTGTTTGAAAGACCATTAGAAACCAGGCATCTCCTGGTTTGAACTTCATCAGCCTCACAATCCTACCACTCAGATTTCTATTGTTTCATCTGACCACAGGCAAGAACTTAGAGAGGTTTGGTTTACTCTGCTTACTGTTACAACTACAGTTGCCTCAAAAGTGAGGTCAAGATGCGATTCTATATCCGATTAACACACCTGCATCAGATTTGGGATGTCTACTGGTGTGCTATGAAGAAAATGCCAAGGCTCTGCCTTGCAGTAACACCCTCAGAACAGAAATCTTTAAGGTCTCATCTGCCTCGATAGTCCTGTGATGGGCTTTGCAGTACCCCAAGCTTCTCTGTGCATCTTGTATGCTTGCTGTAAAACAACATCTTTGCTTGTTGTAAAACAACATCTGGAGGCCAGTGCAAGCGCAGAAAATCTCACTTGAAGATATTGTTCAAGGAAGAAGTCTTGACTCGGGACATATGGAGACAAGTCTGTCATGCCAGATCTGGAGTGAACATTAGAGGCTGAGAGAGGAATGAAACTGGGAGGAAATCAACTGCCATTCACAGGTCCAAGTTGCACCTGTATCTGTTTCTTGCAAGCTTCTGTATTTTTTTGTTCTCTTTTTAGATATATACACAGATTAAAAAAGAAAGAAAGGAAAAGTTACAAAGAGGAAATGACCATCAGCCTCAGGAGAAAATCATTAGTGTCATACAAATGTGCCTGATCTAAAGAATCTCAGGAACATGCATTTCCACCATTGTATATTCAGACTGAATTACTTTAAATTACATTTTCTCTCTTGGTTTTTGTATCAACCGACTTCTGCAATATTTCAAGTACTTTTTTTACAATGGAAACTCTATAGCCATTACCATGACAAAAATTGAATAGCTACTCCAAGGTGATCCAATTCTGTGGTTGTGTGTGGTCAATTAATCTAGAATTCCATTTTTTCTGTTACCCAGAAAAGACTTTTCAGGAACTTATTTCTTTTTTTTTTTTTNNNNTAGGAATTTTTTTTTTTTTTTTTTTTTTTTTTTTTTTTTTTGTGGTGTGTGTCTTTAGACCACTGAATCTGTCAGATGATTTGGGTCTTTTACAGAATATTCCTTCTGCTTACCCTGAAGCATTAGAAGTTTCAAGTGTTGATTTTGAAGGATAAGATCTGTGTTAAAGCAAAGTTGAAACATATCTGTCTTACTATTCCAAAGCTCAGACCTGGAAAATACTGTAAAACAGGCACACAACATGTGGGAGACTGAGAAGTTATTTATGCAGGAAATTTCAAAGCACTGTGGGATTCAATTCTTCAATGTAAGTAACTCACTCTGTAACCACAGTTTCATTATCCTTTATTTTTTTATATGTAAGCTTTCAACAGTGAGAATGAACAATTGCCAAAGCTATAGGAACCGTCAGTAGCTCTGGGGCTAAACTGAGGGGCAATGGATCTGTGGGTGTGAGAGTTTTATTTGCTGTGTGTCTCAACTTTTTCCTAATTGAAAATTCTTGGTCTTGTGGAAGATGTAGTGCACCCAGTGGGATGCAGCCACGGTGTGTTGGGTTCCTACAGTTTCTCTGGGATGCAGCTTTATGCTGAGGGTGAAGTAAGGTAGAAAAAAAAATAGTCAAGGGCAAGACTTGTTCCACAGGACCACACTTTGGCAACCTCTACTCCCTTCAGATTGTGGGAGCTGAATTAAAGCAACTGTTCTTTCACTGTGAGAGTGCTATAGCAGTAACTAAGCTGACAAGCAGTTTTAATGATCAAAAGGAAATTAACACAAAATTACGTTATCCTTCCCACACGCTGCATATTCGTGTGTTAAGGAATTGCTGTTCTTGACTCCATCAGCGTTGATCAGGCCCATTATTCTGCTCTAGGTTTTTTTTTGGGTTTTTTTTGACAGCAACTATAAATGAGAGCACTTGAAATTGAAGCTACATTTCATGTGTATTAACTTTCACAGAAGTAAGCATCTGGGTTACCTTAGCCACAAGTATGATGAGTTACAGAAGTGTATGTATCAGCACTCCATTCCACTTAAAAATACCTCTCTCCTGTTGGTCTCAGAAAGTACTTTTTTTCTAAATAAGGTATAATCTGACATGGAAAATAAACTTCTTGCAAGAAACTTGATGTAATATTGCAATTGCTACAGCAGTTTCAATGAGGCAGTGAGAAGCAACAATGACAAGTGAAAAAGTTATAAATCAGGAATAGCCTAGAGATGTATCTCTTTGGGCTTGGGTTTTTCATCTGTTGTCACCTCCTGAGTCCAGATGCAGTCCTTGCCTGCCAGCTCTGGAGGAGGGGGCAGAGGGTGTTGGGCACTGGTGTTAGTACAGCACGGATTTTTATGCAGTGCCTCTGCTTGAAGAATGGCCACAGATGTGTCCATGGCAGAGTTCAAGTACTCTTACAAGGACCACCACAATCACTCTGGCTCCTGACATGGAAAACAACCAAACTGCCTTGGACAGTTTGTGGTTTTGCTGCTGTAGCCAGGTAGTCTCCTGTCCTTGTTTTCAGGCTTTTGCTTTAGACAAAGTGCTGGCCAAGAGCACGTGGCTCCTTGATAACTGTAATTTGCCTTAGTAGGCCCACAAAAGCTGTGGCAGTTGTCTCTCCCTTTGGCATAACAAAGATGAGAAGGCAGAGTCACAGGCTGCCTGAAGTGTAACACCGTGATTTATTTGCCCCTGGTGCAGCACCAGGCAGTTGCATTTCCTCCCAGACACCCATTTTGCTGTCAGTGACGTGTTCAGCAGAGATCCACAGCTAAAAAAAGCAATATATGAGATCTTTGCCCCTTTTCAAACTTGGAACTTAACACACAAGCAACCAACCAACAACCCCCCCCCGCCCCAACCCTGGAATAAAATAGTGAAATTTGTTTGTTGGGAGAAATATTGTCAGGGGCATTAGCACTGCAGCCCATTTTGAAAACAGCTTCTTATTCATCGTAAGGTTGCCTCAAAACTTTGGGACAACAGAGACATGCTACTGCAAAGACCTTTGGCAACAATAACTTTTTGTTCACACAGAAATCCATTTGCATGTAAAAGGGATTTATGAAAACAGAATTTCATAGACACAATTTTTATTTAAAATGATGTTTGGTAAATGCATGCTTTCCCTTCAGCCTAAAACAAGCTAGCCTTCCTCTGATGTGTTTAAGAATTGCCTAGCAAACTCAATTTTTGCTTGCTTTTTTACATCTCCAACAACAAGTCTCAACAGGATTTGAACTCTTTCTGTTGCAGAGTTGCACAGTTCAGAAGGCAGAATGAGGCCAGATTATTAGGTCCTACACTTCCCTGGTATTTCAGCCTAAAAGTGGCCTTCTGGCAGCAAAAGATGAGACATGATCCTTGTTACCTTGCGCCTTGGGCTATGGTTCAACACTGGCACAAGGGAGCATAGGATGCTAAAGGCAACCTGTATGTCATGGTGACCTAAGATGTGAGACATTAGAACCAAGCCAACAGCTCTCAGCGTATTGCTACTTGAATTTGGAAGGGTGACTACAAAACCAACAAAGACTGCAATGCTGCAGAGGAAGGCAGGTCTTCACATTCACATGATATTTGTTCAACTGTGAAAGGACACTGCAGGGACAATGAGGACATGGCCTCAGCACTGCTTCCAGAGTTGGGGGCTGTGTCGTGGATTTGATCAAGTACGAGGAACACATGCATACAATCAGTTTTACAATTCTGAATACAGCTATTTGAGAACACAATGAAACTATTATGTAAGCTTCCTATTAGAACATATGTTACTGATTTAAATAACATTCAGGCTTTAAAAGTTTTTGTTTCAGATGTCAGAATTATCTGTACAACCAAACCATTTTGTGCTGACATCGACCATATCGATGTTATCACCGTGCGGCTTGATAAATTCCACTTGATTTCTGTAGATCAGAGATGGGATTCTTTTATTCCTTTTTTTTTTTTGTAAGATTGTAGTTTGATTGTAAGAGGCCACTCTCTTACAATCTAAATTTCTCTAATTACCAGTGCATTCATTTTCAGAGCGATCTCTAAAATAAACAAAATCTGCATCAATGGCTGGTTTAGATGTATTGATTCTGAAGATTTATTCAGAATGCAAGTGTACTTCGAGATACTGCTTGCAAGTTCCATGGATTTAGTGCTTTATTTCTAGGTAAATGATTCAAAACAAACTTCAGGAAGAAACTATGGGGTTCAAACTGATGCATGCGTTCAGGGTTGTGCTGTTGTGTTTACTGGGTAGCTTGAGCTCAGTGGAGCTATTCAGGATTTATTGTGGTGAAACCAAGAGTAGGATTTGGCTCTCTAGGTCTGATATTCATCCAGTAAAAATTTGGCTGGATCAAATCAGTCCCTGAAGAGCAAGGATGTTGGATTAATGGAAGAACACATTATTTCTCAAACTTGTTATTAGGTGCTGTAAGCCAAACTGTTCATTGCCCCTCTGCTCTCTCCCCAGCCTGGGGGAGTGATGACAAGATGGGAGCATCAGATTTCATGGGAAAACATACTAAATGGTTGTGCACAAGTGCGGAGGGTGTTGCCAAGACCCTCACAGAAACACAGAGCTGTTTGATGAGTTCCCATCCCTGCAGCAGTTATTTGGAGATAGTTGGAACCCAGGCTTCAAACCCTTCAGTTTATTAATATTATTTTCTCAAAATCAATTATAAATGCAAATTTGTGGGTTAAAAGTGAAACTGGGGGAGCCTATGTTGATTTCTTGGCACTTTGGGGTACTAAAAACATGACCTGATATCCAAGTGTGTGTTTTGCAGGCAAGCGTGTGTGTAGGAGCACATGTGGAGTAATTACTGAGGAGGACTCTGGTTTGGCAGCTTCAGGGGCTGTAATCCTCTGTTTATCACAACTAAAGGGTTTGATAAACACATTCCCACCCCATGCTCCATCTCTCTGCCTCAGATCTGTCTTGAATGAAGCATAGCAGGGGTAAGCAGGATATATAATGGCTTTGGTTATTAATTCTTTGCCTTTCCTGAAGTAAAGTTCCCAGTTTCAACATTACTCAGTACAGGACACTTGTCCACCGGAATGGGATTAATGCATATATTAATGGCAGCTGTGTTGCCTCTATAGTCTTTCCTTCTATAAGCTCTTTGTGGTTTGCACATCACTGGAGCACTCCTGTGCTGCATCATATGACCAGTTGCCACCAACCTTGCACAATGCCTCATGTTCTTCCTTTTAGCCATCAAACTTTTCAATCCTACTTTCTATTTTTGGAATAGGTACTGTAATTTTCTGTATGTTTATATCATGCCCAGTACTGGAGAATCTTGGTCTCTGACATGTGTCTCATAATTTCAGCCTTGGTAAATGATTATTCTGGGGGGAGTGTTTTGTTATACTACATGTATAATCATAGTGGATTTTCTATCTTACTACCCTGACAAATTGTTATTAAGAGTTTATTATTCTATTTAAATAGTTTACCCTAGTAAATCATTATCACAGTGCAGATTCCCATTAATTCCATTTCTTGTTAAAAAGTCAAGAGATGTATCTCCCCAGTTTGGGCTGATCTCACCCTCTGCACTTAACATAAATGAAAACATGCCTGTGTGTACACTTGCACGCCCGTGGTGGTCATGTGTGCTCAAACAGCTCCTCACTTTGCTCTCACCCCCTCCAAGGTGGATGTGCCAGATGCTCTAGAGATGGTCCCAGAGGAGACACTCCCATCTCTTGGAAGCTCTTAAGTTCTCTTCTCACCAGCCAAAATATTTCAGAAGAATTTTCAGACATGCACATGTGTGCAGTTGTCAGGAGCAGCTTGCTTTGAATTACTTGGCTATTTCACCTTACAGCAGCCATGCTCTCAAGGGCAGTTATCTCCATAGTAATTAACAAGGGAATTTTCTCTGATGCTGCAGCATGAGTCATGCAGCTTCCAAAAGATTAGTTTGTTAGTTACTGAATAAAATGTTTGCAGATGTACTTTGCTGTGATAACATCTCTGACTGGCGATGACTCATTACAGATGAAGGAGTAAAGATCTGCAGGGCCAAAATGTGACTGCATGATCCAGAATTTTAGGCTCCTATAGCAGCTAGCATGACCCCAGTGTCAGCAACAGGAATTTGGTTCTGCAGTTGGGCCCAAAGGGGAAAAAGTCCTTTTGCGTCTTCTCCTCACTCCCTCTACATTAGCAGGGAAGGAGACATGAGTCATTTGCTCTTCATAAGAGCTGGAGTGTCCTTCTTGAGGGGCAGGAGAGAGATACCTTGGGCTGCTAACTCTTCCCTGAAACAGAGACTAAAACCAGGCCAAATCATACCAAACAGTGCAACAAAGTTCATGCTTTCTTAGCATTTTGTTTCTGAGTTAAAGGTGAGGTTTGGGACAGCCAATTTCAGCCTTATAATAAACCACTTCCCATTAGCTTCCATATTTTTCTCTTTTCTGAAGTGTCTATTTAAGCATTCTTTTAATAACAAGACCCTGTTATCCAGCACTGGGTTGCCTTGCAGACATGCAGTGGGTCTGTCTTTTGCAAGTACCCAAGACATGGGATGTACAACCAAATTCCTTTGTCTGGAATACAAATCCTCATCAACTTTGATTAATATTAACCTTGAAAGTGCTACTCCTGACTCATGCCAGTTAGCTGTAGGAGAGTCAGAGCTGCAGCCCATGCATGTAACTGGAATGGATTTGAGACTGAACTTGGCAGCACAAATTGTGAAGAGTAGGGTAAGTAGGCTTTAGAAATCATTTCAGTTAGGTTCTTCTTCTGATGGTGTGCACAGCAGGAGAATGCTTTAAGGACTTGTTGGCTAATAATTCGTAGTGAGCGTGTGCCATGCATGAACCAGCACACGGTGTGCGTGGGAGCTGACCCTGTCTGTGTGCACTGGGTTTAACCACAGCCAGCTCTGGAACAGAACACGCTGACAAACAAAGAGAAATAGCATTTAAAGCTGGAAGTCTAGACCTCTGAGTAGGAGCAGGAAACTGCTTCCACAAGTGCATGGAGTGATCAAGGACTAGAGGGAAAAACTGTTTATTCTTGGGGCCCCATGTAAAAATTGCTTGGGAATTAATCCTGTGCTTCGCTTTGGCATTCTTTATATTAACAGAGAAACATTAGGAACAAGCATGTAACTGCAATCTCCTTCCATGGCAAAAACACTTCAGTTAGAAAATTCAAGACATTAAAAATGGAAATAAAGTCCATTAACCATATCTTACTTTACCATATGTAGAGTAATCAGGTTAGCATTGTCTTCAATTTTGCTGGCCTAATAAACAGAGAAACTTACCAGAAATGTTGTTTCAATGACAAAAAACAAGTGACTACTTCCCTTTATCTGTGTTCAATGGTTTACAGAAGAGAAAATTCTGCACCAAAATTAGCCCAAAATTTGAAAATCTCATCAGTGCTTGAAGAGGGTCATGAAATGAGCAGTGCAATCCCTTCACATTATTCCTAATGCCATCTTTGTGTTTATGGATGTGCTGGCCTTGCTTGATGGTAGGTTCTGGTTTTGTAATTTAATTTAATTTCTTTCTTATTAAAGTCATGCAGCTTGCAAATCTAATAATAAATTTTCTGTAAATATTACTTTGGGAGGCATCTGTTTCCTTAAGGAAGCCTTAGAACCAGGTTTTGTTTTATTTAGAAAACATACACAACGTAAATAGACCCTGGAAGATCTTGTGCAAGGCCAGTGATGTGGTGATATGGATTTGGCTTTCTTTATCCTTGTGTCACTAGAGGCAAGATGCCTCGGTGCACAAAATTCACTGGAGCTGTTCTGATTCATATCAGTTGAGGGTTTTCTCCTCAAGGGAAGAGTAGCCTTAGATGGAAAGAGATGTGCAATGAGACTGATTTTTCTTTTTTGCTTAGTTCTGGCCATTCAGACAGCTGCACTGTTTGTACCTCAAAAGCTATAAAATGTTACATAAACACATTGTATGGTGTATCCATTGTGAGCGTACTTTAATGGGCAGCATCCAGGGAAGGGATAATTAGAGACATACAGTGCCTGCAGCCCCTGCAGGGGTACAGGATGGATGAAGTGAGAGGGGTCTGAATGATGCCCATGACATACCAGTCCCTAGAAGGCAGATGGATGAAAACCCCCATTTTCACCTAGAAACTCCCATTCAACCCTGTATTTGGCCCATCACAGAAGACAGGCATCTGGGGATATTTTTCCTTGCATGTATCCTTTATTCAGCCTTACACAGTCTCCTTTCTCCTGACAAGACCCTTCCCAAGTATTCAGATGGTAGAGAAACAATAAAAAATACAGTTAAGAATATGTCTATCCCCACTCATAAAAGCACTCCTTCCTGACCTTTTGGACTGGCTGGATGCCTGGTATCCCTGAAGCAGGTAGCTTGACTACAGGGGTTTGCTGCAAAGCTGTACCAAAGCTGCATGAGGCTCTCAGAAGGCAAAGCAAAGCTGGTCTTGTTCCCTGTCATCCACAAAGAGAAGACATGAGTATAAGAATTGTTACCTTTATTTCAAGATCACAAGGGCCCCCATGACTTCTATCTTCTGCAATTTTCTGTAGAAAACTTACTCTTCTCTGTATTATAAGAATGAATATTGTAAGAGATAGCTAATCCAGAATTCTGAAGTTCAATAATCTCTATTTAAGAACTATTTTAGCTTTTTATGTGGTCCTGAGAAACTGGCCCTGCTTGAGAATGAATTTTGGACAAGGTGACCTTCCTTCCAACTCAGCCATTACTGTGTTTCTGTGAACTCCATCCTAGCCTCTACCTCCTCTGATAAACTGTCTTTGTATTTAGTTACCCACTGTTTAGTTCTTGATTATTCAGATACTCTGATGTCATGGCTACAGCAGAGAATTCCGAGCTTTTGGTTGGTTTGGGATTTGATAAAGTGTTGTATTTTGTTTATGTTAGACACGTGGCTTTATGCAACCTAATGTGTTTAACACTAATGTTACCAAAGATGGCAGGTGATTAAGCCCCAAGTTTGATTTGCCACCTTTTTTGTATTGTCTTTGTATTGTGCACCACTGTAATGTCAGTGGGACATTACACGTGTGGCCTCAAGCAGGTCAGTGTGTGATTTTCTGGGTTATGACCAAAAGGTTTAAAGTTCATATAAATGATCCTTTATTGATATTTTGCTACATCCAAAGGGTTAGAAAATAGGATGGAAAGGATTATAATTTTCTGCTGATTTGAAGAATGTTATTTGGCAAAAGTGTTATTCCTTTCAACTGCAAAATCAGAACAGAGGTAAGGGGGACAGAGGGAGACTGACCATTCAGTCAGCTCAGATGTGTTAATTTGGGTTATATGTGTACAGCCAGTGATGCCAGCGTAAGAAAATCCCATATAATTCTTAGCAATTGCATGTGATTTACAGCAGAACTACCATCATGTAGCCCTTAGAATAATCAGAATCAAACAGATTGGGGTGATGTTGTCATACAAGAACAAAGATGACAGTGGGCTAAGTAAAGAGGGGTATAATTTTATTCCCCACTTTCGAGGGTGAATGTTTTAAATGGAATTTCTTATAAACAATGTGCGATTTGAGGGAAGTAGCAGTGATCTAGGCTTAGGAGAAAGAAAGCAAGTCCTGAGTTTTTTCACTCATTCAAATAGAGCTTGAATTGGTTTTTTATAAGGGATCTTGGAACCTCATTGTCCCATCTCCGTGTCCTGTGGATGGCTCGGTGTGGGCTCTCAGATTTAGATGGGATCTCTTCCTGCAGCTCTCTAAAAGTAAGTACAGATGTGTCCGGCCAAATGACAATCTCAGAGCAATCTCCAGTTGATACTCTTTACTTTTAGTCTTCGTTCTTCTCACCTTTTGCTTTTCTGACTGGCTTTGGTCTGATGCTTTGAATTGCACGTGTTAGTTTAAAAGATGATACAATATAGCTTTTTTTAAATGAGGTGTAACACTCATCTCTGATCTTGAGTACGCCTAAAGCAGCATATGCCTGAATTAGCACTTGTTATTTAAGGCTGCAGCAGCCACTTTATAAAATGTTCACTTGCTTTCTAGTTTTATCCTGTGGCATTTAGTATTTCAAATGTTAGAAAACATTTTGCAAAGCTTGGGTGGTACTTGTGCAAGCCCGTGGTTTACATATTTATTCTGTTTACTTCTGCTGAGGAACTCTACATTGCTTATAACAATATCTCTGACCTGAGCCAGCTGACCTGGCTGGATCACCTTGAAGTTTTGGACCTGGAAGGGAACAATATTGAGGACATCAACCAGATGCAGTACCTGCGACTGTGTTCCAAGCTAAGCCACCTGACAGTGGAGGGCAACCTTATTTGCCTGAAGCCAAATGCAGAATCTGAAGAGGTGAGGACTTGGTTTGCAAAAAATTAACACAGGTTGTGTTAATTTTTTGGCAGTGCTTTTTAACTGGGAGTTGGAAATAAGAAATGTTTCTGCATCTTTCTATTGCGTCATTCTAGATGATGACATGGGATGCATTTCCCACCTTAAATTTCTGTTGATTTTATGATCTCATCAGTGTAGTCTCCAAGATGACCATAAGTGAAATACAAGAGTGCTAGTAAAGACTCAGGCCTGTTTCCCAGCAATACGGGGAAAAACTTCTTTACTTGGAGTATGAGCACTGGAACAGGCTTCCCAAAGAGGCTGTGGAGTCTCCTCCCCTGGAGATACTCAAAACCCACCTGGATGTGATTCTGTGCAACCTACTCCAGGTGAACCTGACTAGGTTAAGGAGTCACTTCCAACCCCAACCATTCTGTGATTCTGTGATTAGATATCTGGTTTTGAGGTTTTTGCATTTATTTTGGAGGCTCTCCAGTCCAAAAGCAAGTGCTCCAACACCACCAGATTCAAAAGTTGAGCCCTCAGAAACACAGTGCTTGAGGTAACTAGGAAAAGCTATAATGTAGGAACTGCTTGTTACCCTTTCCCCTGAAAGATTAAAATCAAAGGACCAAAAAGGCCTTCTGAAAAGCTGAAGATACAAAATACAGTATTCACCTCTTAGGTACTGAAATGATAGAATAATTTCTTCAGAGGTATTTTGTTGAAGGCATGAGAGAGCCACTGTGTCACAAAGGTGAGAACACAGTAATACATGATCTGATTTGGCTTTCTGGGCAAGGGAAGCAAGGGAGATGTAATTCTACATGAACAGCGTCAGTTAACTGTATTCTTCTCTTTTACTTTCTCCTGCTTCATATAAAAGCTTTGTTGGGATATTAAAACACCAATATATTGCCATCCAGGTCTTTTGGAAAGTCTGTGGATACACACAGAGTTAGGTAAAACACAGGTCTCACTAAGGATGGTGCAATTCCCAATGGCACCATAAACAACTGATAATGCAGGGTTCAAAAATCAGAGCTGATGCTGTTATCCTACTGTGACATATTCCATAGCTTTCCTGTGTATTTTAAAGTGGTCTTGCTCATGCTGTTAATTTGCCTAAAAGTCTGGGTTTGATATTTTTCCTGGACTTAGACTTGAAAACAGGTGCTAGCACTAAAACTCAATCATGCAACAGACATATATTTTAAATTTTGGCACTTCTTAGATATATGAGTTAATAGCATTTTTCAGATGTAATTGTTGGCTTGATCTTATTGCTCAGTAAAAGGGGCCATGGAAGGTAGCTCTTTATCTATCATAATTTTCCTCTCTGGAATTCAAAAGAAAATATTATATACTTGCCTTTCTATTTTGAACTGGTAAAATTATGCTTAAGGGACCACACTTGTTACTGCTTGTAACAAAATTATTTCTCCATTTTGGAACATTCCTCCCTTATGGAAGATGCAATCATGAGAGGAAAAACCATATTCCTGCAGTAAGGAAGTACTGCCTGCTTGTGTTGGACAAGGCATTCCTGCTTACTGTTTCTACTCCCACAGAGATAAATACAGCTACTGACACTTCCTAGCATAGCTTCCTGCCATGGAAATGGTGCAGTGTATCCTAACAACACAGAAGATCTGATTCTACTCTTGTTGTTCCTGCTCAATGGAAGTGGGATTTTTGGAGGATTTGGCATCTTCAGTCCTTAAGTGTACTTGAAATGGAGAAATATCAGATTTCCCTTGGCTTGTTCAGGTGAGGAAATCAGTCCTTGGGATGCACTGCATGTTGGAGAAGTAATGGAAGTACAAAGAGCAGTAGTATGTGGTGGTGGGCCCTCCTGCTCTTCTCTGTGCAGAAGGGCTGTCTCTACTCCTGAGCAAGTAGGTGCTGAGATCTGATTAGTGAGAGATGCTCTGCCCAAATTACAGTGCAAACCTTATGCCAAAGTCAATAATACAGATTTTATTTAACAGTAAATGTGAGGTAGATGATAGAAAGAAAGAGAGAAGAGAGAAGAATATTGTCACCACCCATGGATCGAGTGGCATCCCTGCTAGTCCTTCTTCAACCTGGGCTTCTTGGTTGCGGGGTCCCAAGGTCGTTCAAAACTTTTCACTCTTTATACATTTTAGCAAACAAAGGAATTAAAGCTCATTAGCGACACAGTTCTCTTATGCTATTGGTTAAATTGTTCTCTCTTGCCTCTAATGCTAGTCCACATGCTTAGTCTTTCATCTCCTTCGAGTCAGTGATCACAATCTCCCCCTGTCGGAATTCTTTTACCCAGCAAGAGCCGATTTCATCTCAGTTGCTGATTTGTCTTTCCTTATGGCCTGTAAATTCTGCATTTTTTGTGTCCACTATCAGTGATACATTCTTCTTCCCCGATTTGTTAACATCCCCCTAAGTCTGAGATAACACGCGGACAATAGTAACACCTTTATCTTATCTACAGTCCAAGTTCCAGGTATCCGAAAAGGAATATCTGGGGGAACTTCAGTGCTTGTTGGTGATTGCAGGTGGCATCTGTCCCATAACTTGGGGTGGTCTTTGTTTGACTGCTGATGTGTATGAGCAGTTACTTCTTTACACAGTTTGCCACAGTGGGAATTTTTATCCTGGTCCATTATCCAGGGTGTGCCAACCAGATCTTTCCTCACCCTGGAGTTAGTGCCATCCTGTCACTCCATTCTGTGCTTGTCTCATGGCAGAGTCCTTCTGTGGCCTAAACAGTGTTTGAGACAGGCAACTGTGATCCTTACTGTAGTCCTTACAGTAGCTACATTCAAATGCCAGGCAGAATTTGTTGAGGGAGTCAGCACAATGGTGTATTTTACACCGACTTGTAGGAGAGGCAGACTGAGTTCACTGTAGTCTCCCACCCCGTGTCTGTGTTGGGAAGATGCTTTGCCCTCAGGGGGTTACAAAGTGGGGCCTGCACTTGGCTGCTGAGAGCTTCTCCATGGAATTTGTTGCTTTCTTGATTTCAGTGGATGTTTGCATTTTTTTTTGGTGTATAGAAAAGCCATATAGAAAAGAGTAGATATGGGCTAACTTTGGTGTGTCCTTGATGGCCAGCTCTAATTCTTCACGCTCTTTTTTGTAGTCTGGCCCTTGCTAAAGGTCTGTAAAACCTCTCCTGTTTATTTACTTTTAATCTACGGAATGGTCCAGCTAAATTTACTGCTCTTTCTTCAGATGGCCTGTTTGCTCCCTGTAATTTGATTTTCAGATGAGCTCATCTTCTCCTGTTATCTAAACCAAGAGCAAGAACCTGATGATAAATTCTGCAGCCTCTGTTGCTGTAATGTAACATGAGCATAACATGATTCTTCTCTCCAACAGGACATGGCTGGGAATTGGCTGTAGCTGAGAATGGTTGACTCATTTTCTAAATTAAGATTAAAGACTTAGTTCGAGAAAATTAGTGTCTGCCTCTTACCAACAGCTAACACATTTTATTTGGTGAGTTCCCTCTGCCAGCGTCAATGCTGCATCACGCAGAGGGAGGGAGCAGCCAGCCAGCCAGGTCCCAAAGAAAGATTTCTGTTTGTGACCACTCTGTATTGAATGAGGACTTGGCTTTGTGGGGTTTCTAATATTGCATGCAATGTCCTGAAAAGTGGAAGATTTGCCTGGGTGAAGCAATTGATTGGTGGGTAGCTGTCCATTTGTATTCTGCCACTAGCAGTGCACTCTTGCTTTATACGTTTTTTTTACTGTGTGTCTAAAACCACAGTCCGTGGAAATGCTCTTTATTTTACCATCAGCAGATGTAGCAACACTCATAACATGTTTTCAGATCTTTCTATCACCTGAGTATTGGTGCAACCACCAGAGAATCACAAAAGCAGGGAGAGAGACTGGGTGGATGCTGAGGGTGCTCAGGCTTTCCATGGGCATCAGTGGTGTCTTCTATGCTTTTGCACGTTATACATAATATAACAAAGACAAATGGCAAAGTCATCAGTAGGTAAACAGCAAAGGAGCCTTTGGGTGAAGGCTATGTCTTTGCCCTGTTCAGGACATTTTCATGATCCATTCAAGCAGAAATTATGTGAGGAGCATTTCACATTCTATGGCAGTCATACAAATTGAACAGTACTGTGAGTAGCACAGACTAGGAAGTCCACAGACTGCTAAATAAACTGACCACTTTCTCAATTTCTCCAGGACCCAGACTATAATTACAGAGCAGAAGTAAAAAAACTCATTCCACACTTGAAGTATTTGGACAGAATACCAGCAAGCCAGACTGATCTCCTTCCTTCCAAGAAGATGCATGAGGAGTCTCTAATCATCAAGGAATCCATCAAGGACGGTGGTTTAGCCAGAGACATTTCATGGTTAGGTATGACAGGTTTCCTGTTGGGGCTCATTTTTCAAGTTATGATGTGTAAAAAAAGAAAGGTGAAGAGCAAGCTGACCTCTTTAAAGCAAATCTTTACATATACTGAAGGGACAAACGACATTGTCTTCTTCACTTGGGAAGTAAGAAAGCTGGAATTCAGCAGATAACAATGCAGATTTAAATGGAAATTTATCCTAAGCTGGGCATCAAGATCAAAAAATGCAGACAACTTCTAGAGCATCAAGCAAATCCAGCAGTTGCTTGGAGTCTGTACTTAGGGCTCATTCTGCTTGATGGGAAAAAGCAAAGCTTGGAAAGGAATGTGAACAGCTTGTGAACAGCTGTTCACAGCTCTTTCCATGGTAACAGTCAATCCCGTGTAGCATGGATGTAGTAGGATTTCCAATTCCAATTTAATAATAGGAAAGGCAATTTGATTACCACCCTTCAGTGGTAGTAATATCTCAGGGAGATTGCATGGTCTCGTAAGAAATCTGTTCCACTTTCTTTGTTACTATGATTAAGTTCATTACATTCATTAGTAGAGAATAAATGGCTTGAAAGTAAATCTGTTGTCCTCTTGCCTGTAGCCTTGGTAATAGTTCAGATGTCCATGCTTTTATGTGTCATGCTACATGCACTTTACCACATACTATTAAATATTGCAAAGTATTTCCTATAACTGCTCCTGTTACTTCCCATTAGTGTGAGCAATGCAATTGGCTTCCCAGCCCCCTCCCCAAGTTGTGGTTTGCCTGCCAACTGTAGTCCATTAAAAATTTAGTTTGTTTTGGAATAAGTACATACATTTGTCATTTATTTAATCCCTATGGGTCCAAATCATTAGTTGTAATAGTAGTCATGGTAGGGAAACAATCCATTAAAATCTGATCCCTCAGTGATTCTGCTTTGGCAACATCACCTGAGGTTCAGGAAACCAGTTAACAAAGTTTGCTGACAGAAACAGTAGGGGCAGGGCACAAAACTGTGAATTCATGTAATTTCCTAGTGTAACCAGACTTATATTCTTGCCTGCAGCTCTAAACCAGTAAGTTCATATGGTCAGGTTCAGACCTCTCAGTACTTTTTTCCTTCCAGTAGCAACGTTGATTTGGGTACTTTTCATGTGCTGTGTACTTCATGGATTCATATTAACAGCTGTGCCGAAGATATATTAAAGGTCCCTAACTCTCAGCTCTTAAGGAAATGGCCATATTATTACAGAGCTGATTCCTCACTTTGGAGCTGGTAGATGCTCAACAGTTTACAAAGGACATTATTCATCTGGGCACTGAAATGAAATTCTCTCTCCTGTGGGTGGTTGGCTGCATATGCCACTCTTAGAGCTGTGCTGTGCTCCCAGGACAGCCAGCAGTTGGGCAGGTAAGAGGACAAGGCTCTGTCTGCCTTTGCTAGTTTTTGTATAATCCTCCCTGCCCTGTAGCATTACAAAAACAGTTTTCACCTTTCTTTCTGTGGTAGAGAAGTATCTGTCCTTGGGGAAATACTGGAAAAATCTACCACTGCCATTCCCACATTTCTGTAACTCCTGGTACAGTTTCCCCTGTTTGACTGGTAGCTCTGGTAAGGTGTCCATCTCCATCTGCATTGTGCCAGGGCATTTAAGCAATGTATTTTAAGACTGGGGCCTAGGCTGTGCCTGTGGCAAGTCTGCAATGGTTCCCCTCTGGGCAGGTGCGCAGCAAATGAGAGTCAGCTCACACTTATCCTGGGCATGCAGGCAGGGCAAGTAGCAGAGCCCTGAACACATCCAGGTTCACCTGGGAGACAGTCAGAGGTGGGTGGTGAGCACAGAGCAGTTCCTGACCCATAACCCCAGCTGTCTGTCTCTGGTGCCCAGGAACAGGAGAAGGGTGGGAAGGGATATCAGTTTAGTTCGGGATGCCCAGATTCTGCCATGACTGTGCAGCACAGGAAGACCTCTGTCTCTAGGCTGGGCCCATTCCAGCATGTTTCTTGTAGCTGCAGTTACATATTCTTCTGTCCCCTATAGCTCCAGGTGTGCAGCAGCCGTCGCAATATTGGCAAGGTACAGTGATGGTGTGGTTTGAAGCCTTGAACAACTGTGCTCACACTAATGAAATCTCTCTTCTAGATTCCTATCTTGGGGAAATAGCAAAGCAGTCTGGATGTGGCCCAAAACCCCCAACAGCTTCCAGACCTGGAAATGCACAGTGTTCTGCTAACGTAGGGACGTGTAGTGATGCCAGCCTCTTGTCTGGTAGCTCTCCTCTTCCAGATCCCACTGTTTTCCCTGATAAGCTGTTCACAGAAGATGACTCCAGTGATTTGACACATGGTAATGTATATTTTTTAATCCTGTTCTTTCCCACACCTCCGCCTCCTTCTAAATGTTATTACTGATGAAAGCTAGGGTGCTTTGAATACCACCCACCCATGCCACTGCTAATCAGGTTCAGCATATGTTTTCTTCCATGAGACTCACCTGCTGTAGCGTAGGCTTTCCTTTATTTCCCCCTGCAGCAGAAGGTGTGCATTGCCCAGGCTGCCCACTCCTCAGCCCCTCACCCCCATGCACCATGTGCTGCCGTCCCTTTTCATATTGCAGTGGTGCTCCCCTGCTGGCACTGCCTTTCAGACCTCATCGAAGCTGTCCTGCTTGAGTGACATCTGGGCACATCCTGTTCAGCCACGGGAATGTGGTCCAAGGTAGTCCCCTAGAGAGGTGTGGTGATGCACCTTCAGTCCCCCCTGGATCGTGTGCTCAGACTGTGTGTGCTGCAGTGTCATACTGCAGCAGCACCGCTGCTGTCAATGAGCACTTTGGTTTGGGTTTCCAGAGGCTGGTCCCTCAGCAAGAGGAGTCAGTTCCTTGATTTCTCATCTCAATCTATAGACTAGCCCAAAACAAAGGTCTGCCACTGCCCTTCTTGCCCCAGTCACTTGGAAATACTACCCATGCTTCCCTGACTCCTGGAAACACCTTGACAGTGCAAATCCACCATCCCATGGAGTGCAGATTAGATAGGAAGATGGCATTTGTTTCCAGGCATTGTGGGCTGCTCTTCTCAGATGTCAGTCTCTCCTCAGTTCCCTGCCTTTAGGTAGGACTCAGGATGATGGATTAGATGAAGCAATGCAGAGTCAACAGCTGAGTGCACATTTGAAAATGTACATGGAAACCAAGCACAGCTTGTCAGGGAATGAAATTCTAAATTTACATGCACTTTTAGGCAGCTAACACTATTGATAGAGACAGTTTCACCCAGTGCTCACTGCTTCTTCTGACCCTTTGCTGCCTTACCTCTTGTTGATCTGATTTTGATCTGGATCCAGCAGAACAAATAAAAAAGAACCCCAAAAATCATATTTTGATTTAATCTGAATTTGTTTCCTGATCTGGCTGACCATGTGTCCACACAAATATTTGCACCAGCAGAACTAAGGAAACAGGGCAGGAGCAGAAGAAGACAGAGTCTGGTGGAAAGAGAGAAAGTGCCTCTTAGCAGCAGTGGCAGGCCATGCCAGCTGATACTGTGAACCTACACCATGAAATACTACAACTTCCTGTCTGTGGGAAATTATACTAACTGACTTCAAAGACAGCACAAACTGTTAAATGCTGGAGTAAAATGCTTTCTCTTTTCCTGTTTTTCTTAGGACTCCGTCAAGTTATATGTGGGAACCCTGCCAAGGCCCTTCGAGAAAGGAGGCAGAAGCTAGGTGTATGTTTTTCTTGTTTACTTCATATTCCTGCATGGGGACCCCCATAACTCCTGGGATAAACTGAACTCCCACTGTGGCTTGTAGCAGCTCACTCTCTTCTGTAGCCCAAGACCCCTCAATGTGCAGTTACCTTTGGGGAGAACAGAGGGTCTCCGGCCATGATGTTGCATGTGCCCATGTGTTAGCAGCATCAGCTGCAAGGGAACAAGTGAAAATCACCTATCAGCTGCTGGGGCAGACCTCCTGCTGTCCTGCAGTGAGCAAAGTACAAGGCAGGATTGCAAAATTTGATGGTATTTCTACAACAGCTATTAAGAAAAAGAGTTTTTTCAGCAGTGTTTGTTTGATGTTGGCATAAACAGTCAGCTTGCTAATACTGCAAGGTCATTCCTATTGACTACACAAACACAAAGCCAAAGTTTGTTCCTCTTGGCAGTGGGGTGGTACCCCCATTCTGTGGGTCAGCCTGCTCGTTTCAGCAGTAATTTAGTAAGAGGATACCCATGTGTGTAAAGGGTATGGTCAGCTTTTGTGGGCCCTGAGGGTTCAACACAGCACAGCTGCACATGGGTGGTTTTAAACAGGCTGTGGTAATTCAGGGAGATGCACAGGACACTGACTTAATGCTGACAACAGGTCTTAAAGAACTGCAGGGAAAGAACATGTATCACCCTTCTCTTTCTGCTGCCACTGCCTCAGCATAGGAAGCTTTTCTGAAACAAATTTGAGCATTTTAGTGAACTATTGTGTGCTAAAAACTAGGATGTGGAGTGGGACTGCAGTCATATATATTCAGCAATGCAGTTTCTGTGGTACTGGTCTTATTATGCTTATTGGTATAGGTGCTATAGGCTTATATCCAGTGAAATATAAATCAACAATTTTGTAACTGCTACCCTGGGCTCCTTAGGCTGTAACAGCACATGACTGGGGAGTGGGACTTCTTAAAACTGAGGAGTGAGAAAGTGGTGAGGGGTAATCTAAAAATTCAGAAAGAACAGTGGGCTTTGATACATTCTAAAATCCACATCTAGAAACGGAGCTGGGAAGAGTTCCCAGGGATATCTAGATAACTTCTGGCATTTCTGCAGCCACCTGCTGAAAGCACTTTGAAACCGTCTGGTCCGACGGCAGAAAACCTTTGTGGCCCTGGAGGAGGAAGAGATCTGCACCAGGAAAAGGTGTCCCCCGACCTGACAGCATGGACGGAGCAGCACAAGGGGTGAGGCCGCCGGGGAAATCTTGCTGTGCAATAAATAAATCGTGCATTCATTTTCTGCTGCAAAAATAAAAGCAGTGCTTTGGCCACCTGGTGGCGGTTTCGAGGGATAGTTTCGACCTCCTGCCTTCCCGTCTCTGCCTTGGGCGGCAGTTCTCCTGCCTGGAGCATCTGCGGGATGGCAAGGAAGAAGAATCCTCTGCCTTCTCTCTGTAGCACAGGCAGGATGGGCTCACTTCCTTAGCAAGAGAAGGAAATTACTTTTCATAACTGGTGAGCCTTTCTTGACCCTGACCGTGTCTGCTTCAGACAGTAAAAGAGCTGAAAGGGGATGAGCTTTTCTGCAAGCAGCACACTGGCCTAAGCAAACAAAAGGCTGAAAGACAAATGCCATCTTGCTGAAATCTCATAGACCTCACAGACAGGTAGTGGTTATTTTGGGAGTAAAAATAGTTTTATTTCTCTGAGTTTACTTCACTGGGTAGAATTTTAAATCTACTCCATTTCACCTGATTAAGACACTTGAGATAATCAGACACAGGCATCTTAGATGGCTGATCCAATTAAAATGATTTTTCATATCTCCTGGAAAGTGTGAAATAACAGTGGGTAACTAAATCCACTGCCTGGGTGTTTGCTGAGTGGCCATGCCAAGCTGCACTTGACCAGCTGCATAAACACACTCAAAAGCTAATTAAAGGTGTGATACTTGATGTTGTCCAGGTGCATGCAAACAGGTCTGCAAGAACAAACCAGCCAAGCATTGAAGGTGACTGAGGGTGAAGACTGGAGCCTGACTGACAGCTCAGAAGATGAGTTGAAGGCCTGTGATGAGGATCTCATTGAAAGGATTTCACTTGAGCCTTCTTCCCACTCCAGTTTCTCCCACTCTTCCTCAGGTACTGGACCTAAACCCCTGGGGGAGGGTTGGCACTGGGCCCTAAAACCTGCTGCTTGTAATAGGTGCATTGGTAACCCCAATGTTTGATGAGATCTGGTGTCTGTGCTCTAGAGCAGCAATTTGGAAAATGGCATTGCAGGGTCAGACCCTAAGCAGTCCATTCCAGTTTTTAAGCAGGACATTGTGGCCAGCTGTGTTGACCATCAATTGATATATTTCAGCATGAATATATAGAATTAAGAGAAGCAAAGGTGATCTCACATCAAGTCTAGTAGGAGGACATCTCTCTTTTACCTTGTGTCACTAATTTATGACAGTGCCAGGTGAGTCTAAAACTCTGCTGAGCTGTATTTGAACCCAGTTGGCACTGATGTGCATAATGACTGAGCTAATGATTAAGGTTTGACTGAGCAAGTGAGAATTCTGGAAAGATATGCAACAAAAAGGATGCATTCAATAAAGGGTTTAAAAATGGAACATGATCTTCTACTCAGGAATAAAGCCAAAGGCTTCTCTGAAATTGCATTTACATGAATGAAAGCAGCATTCCCACTCTTCACTACTTGTTGAATATTGTCTTTACGAATATTAAAAACATTAATAATGGTTATTCTGAATACATATCAAATAGAGGACATTACATAATTACATCTTCAATCTTTTTTCTATTGTTAATGGTAGCAACTCATTTTTCTCAATAAATAAAAGCATGTGTATTTTCATTTTCCATTTCTTTCAAGGGCAAAAATGAATCTACTAAAATTTGTAAAAATATAGTATATTTTGGGAAAAAAATAACTATCATTTAACATTTTGAAGTCTCTGTGTTTATTAACAGTCCTATAAACAATGAATGAAAGCTTTCTGGAAAAATCTGCAGGAACACCTATTGTCCAGTGACCACAGAAGTCTTAGATTATGATCTCATGGTCTCTAGATTTAGTCTGATCTTTTTCAGATTTTTTATGGTTGGGTTTTGTTTTTTTTTTTTTACATTGAGCATGATGGTCTCATCATCTTTGTATAATAAGAAGAGTGTCACAAACATCTCACAGTGTGCCAGTGTCATGCCCTTTGGCAATATGAAAGTCAGTGGTTGGACATGCATCTGTCCATCCTCTAACTAAATCTGCTGGGACATGATGAAGTGGTTTGAAATCTAGAATTGTCTAAAGTGGCAGGGGGGACTGATCCAGATCCTAAATCACATGCAGAAGTGTGTCCAATCCAAGTTTCTCACAGAAGAACTTGTTGCTGGAAGCAGTCCTTCTGACCAGAAAAGGACAAATCATCTGAGCAAAGCCACTCTTACATAAAAATGTTTGCAGCATCAGATCCATATAAACTGCATTTTTTGGAAGGCGTTGAACGTTATTTCAGGCTCTTGAGTCAGACATACCAGTCTCTTGGAGTGGCTATACTTAAAAACAAACATGAGGTTTAGACATTTTAAAAGCATATAAACATTTTAAAAGCATCTAAAACTTTTCCATGGAAACTTTTCATCAGCTTTACCTAGGCAGTAAAATACATGCCCATCAATTGGGAACCACAAAGATGAACTTTCTGGGCCTGAGTTTTGGTGGCACATTCTTTAGATTGTGTTCCTGCCCTGGACCCTGCACATCAGGCACTTACGTACAGTTGGTTCTTTCAATAGACAAGAGCAATCAGATCCCTGCTATTTATAGAATGGTTCTAAGCATGTGTGCCTGCTTGTTATAAGTCAGCAACAAGTTTTTTCTTCTCTGTGTGCTGCACATATTACATGGAGAGAATTACATGGCTGAAGCACAAACACCAGAAAGTAGTCCTACATGCAGTCCAGTATTTTCCCCAGCAGTCAGGCACTTATTATGACATTCTGTGATCTCTGCCTCTGATTTAAAAAGTAGATCCACTCGTGTGCTTATTCCTGTGCCTTGCACTTCAGATCACTGGAAGGAGTTGTAAGGTATTTAGAACAAGTCGGTGCAAACACAGGCGGGGAATGATGCAGGTGTGATCCTGCCTGAGAAAAGGAGGGTGGGTGAGTTCATGTGTCCCCCTTGAGTTCTGCCTGTGAACTGTTCCATGCTTGGCACATCACCAGCAGTGCTGGCAGGGAGGCTGCTAGTGAACCCACACCAACTATCAGAGGAAGCAATTCAACATGCCCAACACTGGGCCACATCTGCCCACCCAGCTCCATCACACAGCGTCTCCAAAATCTTTCTCTCCTTGGGTTAGTCATTTAGCAGTCAGATGAACTGGTAAACCACTGTGCTTTCCACTCTCTTTCAGGTTCATCACAGGCTCAGGAGGGTGCAGTGTTCTCCAACACAAAACGTTATCTAATTCCATCCCCTCCAAAAAACCCTTCACCTGCCTCTGCAATGGATGTTGCAGCAAGATCCTGGAAAACAAGGAACCACAGGGGCCTAAAAATACCCAGCCAAGCAGAGGACAGGCAGTGTACCCAGCAATGCCAGTCAAAGGCTCATCAAGAGGATTCAGCCCAGCCTCTGGACAAAGAACCTGCTCTCCTGGACCTGCACAGCACACCTGTTGCCTCTGGATCCCAAAGGCAGCACCAGCCTGTTGGCTGCACCAGCCAGAAAGGGCCTCTTCCAGGACCAGCACCTGCTGGGTCATCAATGATCAGGTATGTGCACTGCAGTATGTATCTGGGGAAATGGAAGGGACTTCATGGCAGGAAAGAGCAGATCTCTCTTTGTCTCTGGGGTCTCCTGCTTGATCTGTAAAAAGAATTCTGTTTGTGCTGACATTTACCTTTGACTGTCTAAAGCTAAATGAAACGTTTTCCCATGTTTCTTATAGCTCGAGTGCTGTAAATTTTGTGTTTTCTTGAATAATGGCCCAGAATTTTGCTGTGTTCTTATTGCTCCATTCTCATGTTCCCCACTCAGAGCCAATGCTTTTGTCTGTTGCAAAGATCTTGTGGCACTTGTTCAAGATTCTCCTCCAGCAAACCCCAGCAGAAGTTCCTGACATCCCACTTGGGTTTTTTCCCTGACATGAATTCATGTTAGAATGAGCTCTGGAAAATAAAGTAGGCATTAGAGAAGTGTCGCAAGCACCAAAATGTGTTTATTTCTGAACCTGTTTGCTGTAATGTTGTTACTTCTTTGAAGAAATACAGCTGAGAGCTTGTGACATGCCAGCTTGGGTTTGAAGTGAACGTAGTCTCTTTGGAGTCAGCATAGGCAGAGAGCACGTGCCTTATGTGGGAAGTTTGTGTGCCTGGGCTTCTCCCAGGCCTGGCAGCTTTTGGTTCAGTTTTCAGAGCTGGTGAGGAGAATGCAGATACCCAAATCCAGAGTGCAGCCTCACCAACGAGTTTTTCTCTTTTCCTCAGGCCCCTCATGGATGAGAGACCTTCTAAAGAGATCAACCATCAGTATTCAGCTGCCCACTCATCCACAAAAGCCTCCCAGAGGTTTAGGCCAGTGAATTCTGCTTGGCCCCTGACTGCCAGATCCATTCTGCAGCCATTGCCCAACAAATCCACTGCTGCAAAAACATCTCAGAACAGCAGTCCTCGGTCCTAGAAGATATCCAGCTGCCAGCAAGTGTTGGAGCCATGTACACAGTGCAGCCATGAAGGATCAATGCTATCTTGCAGCTTCTTCTGCAAGCTAAACACAGAGCTGTGCAAGTAGAGCAGTTCAAACAAATGACGTGATTTGCCTCAATTCAGGATACAGCTGGTCCAGAAATATTTTAAGAGCAACCACTGATCAACCAATGAGCTAATTAACGTCTTATTACAGAAAAATGTGGTTATTTTTGCAACCTTCACACACTAAAAAAGAATAAATCCTATCATACTTCCTCTCATCCACACCATGCCCATCTCTGTGAGTCAGGCAGGGACACTGAACAGAGCAGAGCATGGAGCCTGCTGTTTGTGGAGTGGGCTGGAGGAGACCTACCAACAGCCACACAGTGTGTCTTTTGCAGTCCTGGATGTTTAATGTGTGAGGGCCAAAACCAAGGGCTTGAGAGGAAATATTGACCGGAGCACGTTCTAAGGGAGGGTGTGTTGCCTGAGGAAGAGCCCAAGAAGGCTGATGGTTTCAGAGTTTATGCCCCCACAGGAGCTCACCCCATTCACAGGCATTGGAGGTTCTTGCAGGATGCATTGCTGTGGGGGCAAATGCTGAAGAAGTGACTTATCTCAATATTAATGTGTGTGTTAGCTCCATAGCTACCTGCAAGGGCTTGTCTTGCTTCCTCTGAGTAGACATTGCATTCCAGAATTTCTCCAGCAGACCTGACCTCTGTCACCAGGTGTCAGGGCATCCTCTGCATGTGCCTTCCACCTCCATCCCACTTCTGGCTTTTTCAGATGAAACAAACTTTCCAACTTTTATAACTGGATAATTTTAAGTGATGATGCAGCAAAGCAGGAAGGTAAGGTAATAATCTCTTGTTTTTTCAATAGGGCATTTGCTTTATGTTCATGTGAGAGTCACAACATCTCTTTTAGTGACTGCAGTCTGTGAGAGGCTGTTCCAAATGATTGTGCCTTACAACTTTATTAATGTTGCAGTCTGAAACCAAGCATCATCACATTTTTTCCAGTTTATATTACTGTGTTAGATTATATTTTTTAATTGGTTTATAAAACAGTAATTACATGATGAGTTAATTAATTGGTTTATGTTTCCTTTCTGCTGGCCATCTTAACTTAGAGAAGCAGAATAATAGACAAAGTCCTAAAACTTCCTTTTGTGTGTTTTTGGTGTGTCCAGCAGAAACCATCTATCAAAAATCATTTAAAACTGTGTGGTATGTGATTCTATGCCATACTGTGGATGCAAGCAGGATTCACCCAGCAAGAGTGCCTGTGTCCTTAAATAGGCTCCTAAATATGACTTTTTGCCAGTGTCACTGACCATACCATCAAAAAAAAAAAAAAAA
>VXAC01001033.1:1051157-1104513 GCA_013399225.1 Rhipidura dahli
AAAAAGGCAAAAGCTGGCCTTGTAAAAGAAAAAAGACACTGAGACACTGACAGCAGTGACTCTTCTCTATATCCAGGGTTGTACCAGGGGGTGATGGGAAGGGCTGTCTTCTCCAGGTATTCAGACTCTCCTTCTCAATTGATATCTTTCATTTTGAAGGGGTGGAGGGGAAAAAAGGATCAGTGGGTGTGTAAACTAGGTGTGGACATGAGCATCTGCAGAGACAAACTCTGGGTACAGATCTGGAAAGTCTCCCAAAAGCATCTCTGGTCTCATCTTGCAGCAAACTCCACTTGGCTCTGTATGTGCACAGAGCAAGAAGCTTCTCTGAGCTGGCTGAGAGGATGTGGAGAAATAGTCAGAAAAAACAGCTCTGGCCTTGTGTGTGGGAAATGCGTGCCTGAGGGCTTCATCAAAACCATTTAACTCAGTGTTTCCTGTTACACCTTCCCATCAGGCACCCCAGTGACAACTCTTAGGGGTGCAGGCCATGTGTGACTGTCAGAACAGCCACCCCCTCCCTCACTAGTCAGCTCTGCCCCACTGGTGACCTAACCAAGGTCAAATGCTGCATAGTGGTGTGGTGTGTTCACAGGGCCAGGAGGAGAGGTCCAGTCTACCTTTTGATCACCACATCAGCTGGTGGCCCATCACCTCCTCGGGTGTGCATTGGTAGGGATGGATGTGTAAGACAGGCTGGATGCCATCTGCTCCTGTATTTGTGGGGATTTCATGTCCAGAACTGAGTGGCCAACGTGTTGTACATGGAGCAGCAGGGAGGCTTGCTTAGAGAGCAGGTTTGTGATCACAGCCCAGCTTGATGGGGAAAAAGGGCTAGTAGTCTCCTCTTTTCTCCTCTCTGCCAGTAGCAGGTGCACCTCAGGGTTTCCCAGGGCTGCCATGCTGTTGTCTATTGCAGATTCCAGGACAAATAAAATAAACAGGGCCATTGCTGACTGCACAGCTATAACAGACCCATAGGGAAAATCATTGCCCTGGCTTAGCCTCTGCTTCTCCATCTTCCACCTTTTTCGTCTAGAAAATGGAAAAGCCATCCAGGTCTTTAATTGGCTCATTAGGAAATGTAAGGCCTGATAGGCTGTTTGTGAATTCAGTTCTCTTTTCCCAAAAGGGAAATATATGGGGAGTTCCATTGTGTGGGGTTTTTTGTCACTGTTTCCTCTGTTAAAATCATGCATTGGTCCCTTGAGTATAGACAAAGTCCTTTAATGAATAAGCTTATTCCCATCCCTGCCTTTGCAGACTCTTAATATTTTGTCTCAGTAGGATCCTTGCTTCCAGTTGGATGTGACCAGTTTCAGATGTACATTACCAGAGTCCATCCCCTCATTCTTGTAATGGGCCAGGAGCTGTTGATGCCTTTAAGTATCTCACTGCCTTAATGGGATTTGCTGCTGGCTGCCAAATTGATATCTAGTGTGTAAGCTGGAGAGAGGGGTGAGAACTGCTCTCCTCACCTATTAATAAATCAGCACTGCAGGGAAGAGTTTCCTGCCGGGAGCCAAGTCTCACCAGTACATGCTGCTAAGGGAGGGGGTGGTTAGCTGGGAACAGCTGCCCTGCAGGGAGCTGGGCTCAGAGCAGAGGGATTTGGCCCAAAGTGACAATGCTGCAGCATTAAGAGAAGTGTGATTTGTCCAGGAGGCCTCTAAGCATCACTCAGCTGATGTCCCACAAACAGCCCTGCTGGAGTGGCTGGCGGTGCCCTGCACACTGAAAGGCTCCACTCAGCCGGAACTTAGAAAAAACATGGGAGAAAGAAGTAGGGAGTTGTGCGCCAGCCAGGTATTTCAGTGACCAAGAATCATCCCTCCCCCTGCAGGGGAGTGTGTCTGCATCCCACCTAGACAAATGGGCCCTGGCAAGCAAAGGTGGCTCCTGCTCAGCCTTGGATTGGGTTCTGCACCTCCCAGCTCTGCAGAGCCCAGCCCCTTGTGGACACCTTAGCATTTCATTTGGAAACAGGCTGAAGGGGATGCTCTCTCTGTCCAGTTCCCATGGCAGCTGTGTGCACAGCCCACCTGCACAGGGTTCATGGCTGTCGTACTTGTTGCCAAGGCCATTACTCTCACTGAAGGCCTGAGATTGCTTTGCACTTGGAACAAATAAATCTTCATTAGAGGATGAAGAGAAGATACTTTCTTTAGCTGTCAAGGAAGAGTAAGCTCAGGAGATGTTCAGGAGGAAAATCTCATACATGTCCCCTGTTCAAATACACACAAATGACAGATCAGCTCAGGATCATTCCCTACATGGTTCCTTGGCTTGTTCGGAGCCTGACAGGCTTGGGCTCCTTGCCATGGGCACTATCTGCACCCATAGCAGAACACAGGTACTTCTGGGGTATGATGAGTGAGATGGCTCATGCTCTAGTAATGCCAGTCTCTCCACTGATAAAACAGGCTTTGTGATGGCTTAGATGTCTGCTTGGTACCATCTGATGTCAGGTGAGATGAATCCTGCCTTGCAATGGCTTTCTCATTACACCACAGAATCCTGGCCATGTTTTTATTGTATCTTCCTCCTCTAAAATTACCCCAGGAGATACTGGAAATGTCCTGGCTGAGACAAAGGATCAGCCTTGCAGAGTGGAGGCAATGACTGAGCACTGGGGCAGCACTCCTCGTTGCATGTGGCTCTTTGAGCCGGTCTGGGAAGCTTCTGGCCCTTCCAGAGAGGCACAGGCAGGTAGGGCAGGACAGCTGCAGGACTGCAAGGAGGGCTTGTCCTGCACTGAATTCAAGGTGCCAGAGCATACCCTGAGCTGGTGGAGAGCTGGCCTGGTGCAGGTGCATCTGGGAGGGCGGATCTGCCACCCCATCCCCAGAAGAGGGGGATGTCTCTCCTCAAAGAGGAGGTTTATAGTTGGGCTTTTGGAAACCAGTTCAGCCAGCTGGGAGGTGACCCAGGTGATGGACATCCTACCCTGGAGGTCTCTTGCTGTGAAAACAACCTTTCAGTGACAGCCTTGATCCAGTTTTAGGGGCACTGCAGTAATTTCTAATCTCTGCCCTGGTTGCCTACAACCCAAGGACAAATCCTGTGGTCTGAGAGGAGGTGTAGGGTGGTCTTACAGAGGCAACAAGTGCAGGGGCTCGCTCTGATCCATGCCTCAAACGAGGCGTCCTCTCCACACTGCCTTCAGAAACCTCGTGGCTCTGCATCCCCGGCTGGAGTTCAGAGAGATTGTGCTAAAATTAAGGGAGTAATTGAGATTATTTTTTAAGCTGCTAGGAGACGACGGCCTTGCAACAGGATCCTCCTGCATGGCACAGAGCAAACCAGAGAAAGAAAACGTCGGATTACTGGGTGGAGAGTCTCAGTATCGTTTATAGATGTAAAACCTGTGCCTGAGGAACGGAGTGAGTGCCAATGCAACCAGCCAAGCGCCGCCTCAGCTGGGTTTGAAGAGCAAGAGAAATGCCTCGGAATGGACGCTAGAGGGAAGAAGAGAGTGTCACAAGTGCAGCTTCCAAAAGCTACAAGACTCGGAAACCAAACTCAAGCAGCTCCAGGGCGTTCAGGAGGAGTTTGGCACTCAGTGGGCTTAACATTTCCCTTTACCTATCCAGCATCCGGTGTGCTGGCCTTGTGTGGTGCCCCAAATGCACTGAGCTGGTGGTGGCTTGCTGTATCACACACCACTTGGAGGTATTTGGAAATACTTTCTTAGGAAACCTCCAATACCCGCAAAGTCTGATGGAGACTATCCCACACCAACCTTGGCATGGGAAAGCTGAGGTGCTTTTGGGGTGTTACAGGGCATGTCCATATGATAATGCTGTCTGCAAGCCCAGCATGTCTCAAAGATAAGATCTTTGTCACAGCCTATAGCTACAAGCTCAAACAAGCTCAAAACCACACGTGGCTTGTGTTCCAGCTTCTCCTCCCTTAGTGACCAGGGACCTCTCATCTCTGGAACCCAGCAGAGCAGGCAGAGCTTCCTCGGGGAATGTGCTCCCCAGTGCCACTGGGCAAGTCCCTGTGCCAGGCCTTCCAGTGTGAAACCAGCCCTCTCCCAGCCTGGCTGTGCAAAAGCTCTCTGCCACTTCTCTCCCCTTTATCCCCACCCTTGTCTCTTCTGTCCTTCCCCTGCTCTGCTCCTGGTTCTCACCCAGCTCAGCCACCACCTGCAAGCAATTGCTGGCACCCTGGTGCCTCCCTGGCAGGACCTCTCTGGAGGAGTGGTGTGAGCTAGGCATGGTTGGCATGTGTTACTTTTATTCTCTCTTCCATGGTTTCATCTGCAGGGACCTTGGCCCTCTTCCTGATGTCAGGACAGCACTGGGAGACCCTGGCATGTCACAAAGGCCAGTCCCAAGGCCTCAAGATCTGCCACCACCCAGCCCATGTAATTTCTGTCCCAGCCCTTTCCCCAAGTGGAAGCTGGCAAAAATCAACATCCACATTCTTTCTGCTGCTCTGTGGGCAGAGTCAGACCCTTCTTCCCCAACAGAGAGCACCAGCTCAGTCCCTTCTCCATCCCTGGGCCACTTTGCTGCTGCAGGTTCCCATCACCTGCATCACACACCCATGGGGACACCTAGAGCCGTGACAGGGATCTGAAGGTGAGTACCACAGCATCTACTCTCTCCATCCAAAACACATCAGCCCTGACCATGCTGCCTGTAGGGACAGTGTTGTTCCTGTAGGGACAGCGTGTGCTGCTCCTGGTAGTGCCTGGGGCTAATCAAGCTGCCCGGACCGGGGCTGTGCTGGGCATGTGCTGACCAAGAGTACAGGCAAGCCTGGCTGCACTGTCTGCCACGTAAAGGAGACACAGAGATGTCAGGTTCAGGGGAGAAAGAAGAGCTGAAACTGCCCCGGGAGGCAGCGGTAGAAGCTTTTGGGAGGTCTGTCCCAGGAGGAAGGGACTCAGCAAGCAGAGGAGGAAGCTCCAGTGGGCAGCACAGGGGAGATGAACACACCAGCAGCAAGGGTCAGGTTGGGAGCACCAGCAGTCCTGTCACAAGAGGAGAGGCTTGTTCTGCTGGGTCAGAGGTGGAGGTGGTAACCAGGCAGGGGTGATGGATCCTCCTCTGGCCTCTCAAGAGTGGAGGGGTTAGAGAGGTTGTGGTGTGCCCAGACCACCCAAACAACTGCTATGTCTTGCCAGGGCAGGCACCTTCCAGGGTCCGGGTATGGACCTGACAGCCATTACCAGAAAAATGCTGCACACCAGGAGCAACAGTCAGGATCAGAACAGGAGAAGGGGAATTCTTGGGGTTAGTCACCAAATCTTCTCTTTTCAGAAGCTCAGTCCCAAAAGCTGCTAGGATCCTCCAAGGAATGTCTCCTGCAGCCTCCCCAGGTGGGGCTTCACAGTGATAGCAAGGAATTAAAATACTTAAGGGTCTTGTAAGGTTACAGTAACAAACATTTTTCCCCCTTGAGGATCACTAACAAAATTAATTTTTAAATAGGGAGAAAAATCTCAAACCCTTTATTTTCTCTGATTTCTCCTGTCCCTTTTATCTAGTGTAATTTTGGTGGTTTTGAAGAAGAAAAAGAGAGGTATTACTTTTCCCTCTCAACTGCTATTGCCCAATCCTGGTTGTTGGGTTTTTTTTTATTTTATTATTATTATGAACAGTCCAGGGGAAGCAGGAGTCCAAACACAAAACTGTGGATAAGATTAGTGGCATGTAAAAACAAATGAGAGGCCCTTGCTGCTGTGGGAAAAACAATTACCTTTAGATCAAGCAGCTTTGCAAGTGATGTACACAAGAAGGGACAGAGATGGAAGGGGCTGCCATGTCATGCTGGCATTTGGGAAGGTGGCCAAAAATGCAAGAGGGAGATTACATGTGAGCACCTGTTCTCACATTACATGTGAGAACCTGTGTGTGTCTGCTCCCTGCCAGGTGCTAAACCCTGGCAGGATGGCTCTGCCATCACTGTCACCCTGTCCTGAGACAAGAGTAGAGGGCATGGGAGGTCAAAAAGGAGCTGCAGGGTTGGTTTGGGATGCAGGAGAGTTTCAGACAAGGTCTGTCATGGAGACCCTCCCATTGAGTCACAAGGGTCAGAAAGGACCCCCTTGGTTTCTAAACTCCTCAGAGAGGAATCTAGATCCAATCCTAGTCCCAGACTTGGTCAATGGTATATGTCTAAAGAATTATATAGGTGTAATTGAGCCTTTATACAACTTTGTGCTACAGAATTAAGGATGGCTAACCAAATATATTTATGCGAATGAAATAAGTGATTTATTTCAATTGATGTGATAATGATTAGACTAAAAAAGCTTTAATCAGAATTGTTTATTACACAATACAGATAGTTTTAACTACTAGTATTGTGCACCATTTTTTATAAATATTGAAGCAATTATATTAAAGTTGGCAAAATAATTATTAAGTAAACATTGATGCTACTCACCCATATCAATGACCATGGGCAAATCTCTTTTGCTCAGCCTTGAGGGGTGTCCCCACTCAAGAGAGGAATCTCCACACAGACCCCAGAAGTGGGGGTGTCAGAGGACCCTGCCATTCAAAAGTGGGGCTGGGCTTTTACAGTATGAAGTGATTGACTGTCAGCCATATGTTTGTAGTCTACCTGTGACAGCTCTGCAGCCTTTAGCTCAGCACCATTAGATAAGTCATCAGCACTAGCACTTGTTGGTTTTTTTATCAGGAGCTTTGTCTGCCACCTCCTCACCAGTGCCAGTTTCTGTCAGGAAACATTGTTCTTCACCTCCTCAGAATGTTTAACTTCGGGCTTGATGAGTCAGCCTCATCTCAGCATTCTTCAGCACCAAAAGCAGCCTGACCCCTCCCACTCCATTTGCCACTGATAACGTGATAACTTCTGCAAATAGGGTAAAGTCTGAGCTGTTTTACCCCCACCTAGGCAGAGCATCCTGCTACAAGGAGGGCTTAACCCCCAAGACCCTGTGGGGTCTCTAGCTCAGCCACTGCCAATCCAGGGCCAGTGTGGAGATAGTAAAGAACTGCAAACACACTCCTCCTCCATTTGCAGCTCTTGGCAGGCTTTTTGTCTCCTCCTGGATGCTTGAGCCAGCACAGTCTCCCAGGGAGTCTCTGGCTCAAAGACTGTGAGAATCCTTTCATTCTAGATCATAGAATGGTTTGTGTTGGAAGGGACTTTAAGGATCACCTAGTTCCAACCTCATGCTGTGGGCAGGGATGCCCCAAGCTGTGTCCTACCCCAGGGCACATTCCCATCTGCTCTGTCACAGCCATTCCCTGCTCCAGGTCACTGCAGACAGAGGACACGAGGCCCAAGCAGCTCTGAAAATCTCAGCATTGCTGTTTCCCTCTCTTCTGAGGTGTCGGTGCAGTGGGGAGCACCTCCAGCTTCAGTTGTGTCGTGGGGTCACCCCACATATCAGCAGTCACCCCACACATCAGCAGTCAAGCAGCATTTCAGCCTCATGAGGAAGGCAGCAGGTCCTTTTCTGCCACCCATAGAGGTGTCACCCAGGCGAGCCCTTGAGCAGCAATATGGGCGTGTGGGGTGGGCTCAGCTCTTCTGGCAGGGCCGGTGGTTTATAAAGCATCAGGCCAGATTTCCATCTGCTGCAAACTGGTGTTGCCTCCCTGATTTTCACCCAGACTGACTTATATGTGCTAGCTGCAGAGCTGGTCCTTCGATCTCCAAGCACAGTGCCTGTCTTGGCAAGGATCCTGGGGCACTGGCAGGGTTTGGCTGGGTTATTTAATGGGTGCTGGGGCTGGTGTCTGCCACATGCGATTCACTCCTGTTCTGGAGCACAGAGTTTGAACCATCTCCTGTTTCCAAGGCTTCTGTCACAGCTTTGTTTGCAGTAGCATTGCCATTCAGCAACTGCCTGTGCTGCATGTCCAAGTGGGCTGCTAGAGCTCAAGGGCATGTCCCATGGGACCAGCAGGTGCTCAGCACCCATCTATATCTGTGTCCTGCTGACCTCTGGGTGGCACTGCTCCAAGCTCGCTGTGCTTTGGTCCTGACACATCAGCCCAGTGTGTCCAGGGTTCCCCACCTCCTGCTCAGACATACATTGGTGCTTCTCACTGGAGCCACAAGCTTTTCAAAATGGGGTCATGTTAGTTTGGGATGAGAGACCCAGGGATGAGCTAGAGTTCACTTAGGTGAGCAGATAGGTGCCAATTCACCTGCTCGGAGGGAATTTGTGATGCTGCCAGGGAGAAGGCAGCCGTAGCCAAATCAATATACTTGAAAAGCAGGAGATAGGTGAGTATAGGAGAGTATAAAAATCTCTCTGTTAGAGTATATTGTAACCCCTTAACCCTTTGTCCCTGGTCCTGCATCATCTCCAATTGTAGCCAGTAGCAAATGCCCAGGTAACATCTCTTCCTCATCTTGCCTCACCTCTGTAGCTACGTGCCTGTTGCACAGGATGAGTAAACATCAAAAGGGGCACAAAAAGAGAGCTCTCTGGCTCTCAGGAAGATCTGTAGCTCAGTGGCTGTGAATTTCATCAGTGAACTTAAATCTTTGCGTTTTGCAGATATGGTTAGATTTTTCTCCATTAAGGCTCCCAGGCTTTTTCCAGGGGTGTGGGCAGAGGTAGCATTCCCTTGTCACTCCTTGTGCCCACACTGGGATGCAGCTGGTGCAACTGCCAATGGCTCCACATTTCCAAGGACTTATTGCCATTTTTCTTTCTAACATTGAAAGCCCAGAATAACAACTGCTATGAGGGGATACAGTGTTTGTTTTCCAAGTGGAGTGGAATTTAAGAGGCTGTCATTGCTACTCATTCACACACTGTTGTCTGAATTTCCCTTTTCTCCTGTATGCTGCTGCATGTCACCTCTTCCCTGCTCCATATTTTTCCAGGAGCAGGCTGTCCCAGGCAGGGCTTGTCCTCGAGGCTTTTCCCTTTGGTTTGTGGGGGCACTTTGTGCTCTAGCATTATCACTTGCTGCCCATGGCCCTGCATCCTTCAAATTACAGACCAAGCAGTAGGACTGTGCATGCAGAAGGGACAGGGGGAGCATGCCAGGCTCCATTCCTCTGTGGCACTGTCATCCTGTCCCCAGCATATCCATGCTCCTCAGTGGGCAGTGGGCACCCTGGGAGATGGGTGAGCCCCTGCTGCTGCAGGTGCAAATATTTGCACCCAAATTCCTGCCGGGGCTGTGGAGAGGAAGAGCTGTCCCCTGATGCCCTTGCCCACCTGGTGGGGACCCGCCGCAATGCCGAGTGTCACTCTTCCCGTGGCTGAGCCCTGTGGCAGCCTGCCTTTTCCTTATTTGTTTTTCTCCCTTTGAGAGCTATTCTTTCCCTCCCATATGCTGTAATAATTACAAGTGATAACTTAGCAGCTGCTCTGCTATTCCGGGCTCAGCAGAGCCACGCGCCTCCGCCTTCCTTCCCTCCCACAGCTCTGGGTCAACGTCTTGGCTCCAGCAATCAGGGATTCCTGCAATTTTTGCCACTCAGGAGGATCTGGACTCTTTTCCCCTCCATTGCCATCTGTCTCCCACCCGCCTGCCCCAGTATCATGAAGGGGGATGGGACTGTGACATCCATCCGTTGCCATGGAGAAAGCTGAGCCAGCGAAGGGACGCACCCCACGTCCTGGGTGAAGGCCAGCGGAGAGGGGGTGAAAGGGATTTTCTTGTGTGTTTGTTTTATTATCATGTGTCTGTCGTCACTCATGGGGTCTGCTGCAGGTGACAACCATCACCCTTGGTCACAATGAACCTTAGGAACCCCCTAAGCCCTCTTGCTGGAGAAGGTGGTGGCCTTGGACCTAGTGTGGCAGATGCCACCATCACAGATGGTCAACCAAGTCCACATTGCTAAAATGAACCATTTGCTATCCTTCCTCTTGTGGAAGAGTGGTGGTGGCTCCCAAGGAGATGATAGACCTCCAACAGCAGCCCTGGGGCCCAGGGCAGTACCCAGGTTTCTCATTTTGGATGTGAAAGGGGTTTTTCTCCTTTTACAAGAGATTTTTGCCTCCAGGTTATCCAATTGCTGAAAGCCCAGCACGAAAATAAGTCAGGGTGAGATGTTTCTGCCTGCTCCCTGCAAAGGAAATGCTGCATCCCTGAGCATTCCAGTCCTTCCCCAGTCAGCAAGGCTACCAAGGCTGGAAGTGCCTCTCCAGCACGGATGAAGATTCCCAGAAATCTGTCAAGACAGCCTGATCCCTGTCAATGGGTAGCGAGAGACACATGAGTCTGTGCCGGGTGGTCTCATCCTTACAAAAGGCTGATTCTGCTTCCCAAGCACTGGAAACCTGACACCCGCCTGCTTACTCCCGTGCAGTCCCATACTGGTCACTTCCCATATTCCAAAGACAGCAGTTCCAGCACCTCTGGAGGCGGCAGAAACTGTGTTAAAGCCCCACAGCAACCTGAGGCAAGTGTCTGCAGCATGGCCAGCACCTGAATTCAGTTTTGGCAAGCTGCAGTGCAGGCAGGATGCCTGTGCTTCCTCCCTTATGTGTGCTAAGCTTTACTGACATAGTAAAATGCTGGGAATTGAAGACAGGATTTTACCTAAGGATGGGATTTGCCAGAGCCATCAGCCCACAGTGGTCTTGGCTCTTTCTCACCGTGCACAAATGCCACCTGCACATCTCATACATATCACAGCAGGTGACATCTTCCCCTGCCAGCTGTCCTTTCAGGCAGCAGATCCCACAGGATGCCTGGGGCAGGTCTTTCTAAGGGACAGTGGTGGATAACCTTTCCTGTGGTCCTCCCAAAGTTGTGAGAATGCAAATCGGGAATGTGCAAGAAGGTGGACCTTCCCAGGAATTTCACTTCCCAGGCTGGGAATTCTGTTGCTGGCACCACTTCAAAGCAATGGTGGGCAATGTCAGGATCCATGGATGGGGTTTTTGTGCATGCAGACACTTTTCACAGAGCAGGGTGACCATGAAAATTGTATCCCTTGGCTTTTGGGTCACCAGCTGCAATGCTTGTGCTCCACCCAGAGGGCCTTTGGAAGAGGTGACATGATGCTTATCTGAGCTGGCTTTGATGCTTGGCAGCTGTACAGGACCACCCAGCACAGGCTTCGGTGCTGGCACTGGTGGCACTGGGACATGCTGGGGGAAGCTCACCAGGGGGAGCAACACGTGCCTCGCTTGCACCTCCCACACAGGAGTAGGCAGCCCCAGGAGGAGGAGGCTTGGGAAGCCTGTGCCATCTCGTACGGGAGAGCTGGCAGCTCCATCTGGCTCTGCTTCACAGCAGCTCTCCCAGGAGCTGCCGAGGGTGGCCAGAGCGGGGCCTGTGGGTGGTGTGCCAGGAGCAGGAGAGGAGGAGTGGAATGAGAAGGAGGAGGAGTGGGAGGGATACACGTGCCCCACACTGCCAGGGTGGTAATCCTTCGTTAGAGCAGCTGCTCTGTCCCAGGAGAAGGGTGGTGGCTTTAGGGTGGTGTGTGGTGTGATGCTGGTGCTCAGGTGCAGGGGAGGTGCTACTGCACAGTGACCCCACAGTGACCTGGGGACGTGTAGTGCTTTGTGTGCAGGACCTTCAGCCCACAAGTGCTCGAAGCCACCACGTGTGTTTGCCGCGTGGCACAGTCTCTTTGCAGCTCTGCTCATTTTCACGGGTCTTGCACCTTGCTGTTACTCTCCCGAAAGGCAGTGATTTTTTCCTTGAAGCTAGCAATGTGATAAGAGAGTTCTCATTGAAACAGGGCAGCCAGGGTATTTGTTAGGTTAAAAACACACGGGGTTAGCACTCTGTTCCTCACTTCTCCAAGCCCAGGCTATTGCGCAGCAAAATTACAGTCCTTATCTTCACCCAAGTTTTGCAGCAGTGTAACTGCAGCCATTTGGTTTTTGGTTTCTTCATTTCAATCTCTTTGATCATGTGCCACAATTAATCTGATCTCTACAAGGCGGGATGTGTAGGAGTCAGAAGAAAAATTGTAATCGTCTGTGCCTTTGGCATGCGGGAACGGAATAATTTTGTAGGCTCATCTCCAGGCTGGTAGCTCTAGGAAAAGTCTCCCTCCCTTCATCAGCTAGCAACACTATTTAAGGCTAAGGGACGCTGATCTAAATGGAAATATTCAGAGCTGGGTACCAGCACTGTTCCTTGTTCCCTCATTTTTGCAGGCTGCAGCATCTCCATGATACAAACCACACGGTCAGTGAGTGAAATCCAGCTGGCAACAATGAGCTCCAAACACAAAGATAAGTTCATGATAAGCTCCTTGCTGTTGTTTGCTCTCACCTGCCTTGTCATGATACCAGGCAGCTAATCCCCTGTGTTGTCTCCTTGCCTGAGTCAAACAAAACATGAGGTTTTGTTGGGCTGGGAGGAAGGGAGCAAGGGGAAAGGGCATGGGGAGGTGACATCATGCTGCCTAGTCCTGTCCTGGCTCTCCTGACAGTTTTTCCTTGCCAGTTCCCACCAGTGCAGCAGCAGCACTGGTTTTTGCTATCCTGACAGCTACATAGAGGTGCTTTCCCCCTTCCTGCCCAGAGCACCCTTGCCCCCAGTGCAGAACATTGCTTTCATTCTGCCTGCACCAACCCTGGTGTCCATCACGGCCCCTTCTGTTTTGAAAGCCCTCCCTTTCCTTTGCAAAACGATCCAAATGCCTTTACCAGCACACCTCACCACTTCAGTCCCTGTCTGACTGTGTAGCTCTCTTTGAGCATTGCTTACTTTTATCTAAAAGCATTCCCAGCACAGAGACTGTAAGGGACCTGTTTTAAACTGTCCAACAAGGTATTATTAACCCATATCACGGATTATGATCAAAACCACATTTTCTATAGAAATATTCTTCTTGCTTGACTATTCCAGCAAAAACAACTCTCTCTGTCTTCCATTTGTCCAAATTATTATCCCATGTCATGTCACCTGCACTTCTGTTTTGTGCTGGTTTTTTTTTCCTCCCCACATACCCTTAGGAAGTGAGCAATTCCTTAGCTCCATCAGAGATCAACAGGTGGTGGGGAGGTGGGAAGAGGCTGTGTCTGGAGGCTAGAGAGCCCAAAAGGTCCGTGTTTCTGCTCAGGTGCTCGTGCTTCTGTCCACAGCACCAGGTTTAAAGAAACAGCCTGGAGTTGTTATCACTGTCCCCAAGCCCCTTCACAGACCCTGAGGGCTTCTTGGCTGCCCAAAGAAGAGGGAAACTCTCAGGTGTTTCTGTTCTGGTGTAATTATGACAGACAATTTAAAATCAGCCAAGAGCTGTATTTAACAGTCTTATTTGGAACATAATGGACTAAAGGTCCCTTCAATTTATTTAAGGATTTTTTCAAAGAATTACAAATTAACCTGAATTAAGATGAGAGTGTATACAGCAAGACTTAATGTGGTTCCACTAATTTAGATTTGCAGTCTTAATTATTTTGGATTAATTTTCCAAAAGGACACATGACATTTTTATTGGTATAAAGACCAATCAGAAATGTAGCAGGTGTTTTGAAAGTGAAATAGTTTGGCCTTTTAAGGGGTACACCTCTTGATAGCACATCTTTTAAGAATCTGTACTGGTACCTCCTTCCCAGGCAAGAAAAAGCTGTGGCAATATAAAGGATCATGCTTCCATTTTACAGGTGTGTGTCTGCATATATGTGTGTATATATATATATATATATACACTCGTGTGGGTGTGTGTGTCTGTGTCTATGTGAAGAAACAATAACTGGGAAATTTGTTCCACTTTGATTACTCCAACAGCTTTAAATCAATGTAATAGCTGAATGGTAGCAAGGCTTCAAGCAGTGGCCAGAAGGTGATGACAGAAGCATGTCTGGTGGTTTATGACGTGTTTTTCCTCCTGTTCCTTCCTCTCTTCCTCTTCTCCCAGTTGCTCAGTACTGTCTGACTGCTCAGGATTGATGTGTCCATAGCAGAGGCAGCGGGAAGCATTGGGAAACCTCTTCTCATCCCCACAGCACACTTGACTGGGTTTAGCTTGGACAGCCATTGTTCTGAAGTTCCCTCACTGCTCAGCTGGGTCCCTTCAGGAAACCCCCCCAAGTCACTTTTCTTTGCAGGAGAAACTGCCCTGGAGCCCCCCATCCAGTGCAGCTGTTGGAACACTGCTTCAAAAGGTGAGCAGTAACTGAGTCATCAAACTGTGCCTTGCACAAAGACCCTTAAGGTACCATGTTTTGCTCTACTGTCCTTAATGCTGTTGATGAGAACGGGTGGTTTTGGGAGCAGGCCAGAGCAGCCTCCGGCCCTCTGCACAGCAGGATGGGGGGAAACAAGCCACTTGTGGTGTTTGAGCTGTGGTACCACCCAGGTGATCAAACAGAATTCCTTTGGGAATGTCACTATCTCGGCACACACCAGAGGGTGATGAGGGGAGGGCGAAGACCTTTGCTTTGGAGAGGAGACGCCGGAGCGCAGACCTCGGTTACGCTTCTGCAATACAAGGAAATCCATGGGTGGCTGAGTCAGGCTGTGAACAACATGCCTGGCATCTCCCAGGGGATCAGCTGCAGAGTCAGGAGCTGAAGCCTGCTTTTCTGCACACAGCTCAGGTGCCTGCAGACACTTGCAGGTGCGTAGGAGTGAGCTTGTCCTGGGAAAAGGAGACCAGTGGACTTCAGATGGGAGAACAGCCATGGCTTGCCACTGCTCCCATATCCTGGCGCTCATGAAAAAGCAGCATCCAATCTGGCTTTCAAACCCAGGACAGCTCCTCTGCAAGAAAGGGAAAGAGACAGGGAAGAAATGAGAGCTGCCTTTTTAAAAATGTTTGCTTTAGGTAACCCTCCCACCTCGGGGTCTCAGAACTGAAAGGCAGGAAAAAAAGGCTTGTTGACCTGATGTTAACCTTCAGCTGTCAGCCATTCAGCTCCATGATCCTCACATGCCGCTGCTTAATCCAGGAGGAAAAAAAGCACAAAGCCTGCCCAGAGCATGTGCCATCTCATTAACATTTGGCTTAGGCAAGATTTCTATCCTGCACAGGGAGTGCAGCAGCTCCAGTTCAAACAGCTCTTTTCTGCTGTGCCCTTCCCAGGATGTCCAGGGACAGGGGTTTGCCACAGCTCCTGCAGTGCTGTGCTTTGAGGTTGGGGTCCTTGAGCTGGCAAAATATAATTCAGGCAGAGACATTGGCATTTTTTGGCTTCATGAGAACTTGCAAAGACCTCTCCGTGAGGTTGCAAGGTCCTCTGTGTGCCAGATGAGGCAATTCCCAACAGGCACAAGATACAGATCCAACACAGGTTTGGCTGGTGCCTGGCAGCTCTTATTGGGGTTGGCGATCCCACAAGGCCATAAGAGCTGGACTGCAGTTTCTGGTTTGACATCACATCCCACATCCACATCATGTGGCACATGGGCATCTTGACCTACAGCCAGCCATCTACTGCCCCCAGGCCCTTGCAGCCTTCACTTGATTAAACATGAAAGCTCTGTGGTTGCCTGAGCTGGCAAATACAATTCAGTACACCTGAAGCTGGCAGGGATACCTGCTGCCCTGGGGTTGGCATGGGGCTGGCAAAGGTTTCCTCTTCCCATCTGGGAGCTGGCAAGAGTGTGTTCCCATCTGACAAGCGGGTGGGAGGAGGAAGGTGGGTGGCTTTGTGCCACCTGATGTGAGCAGGGTGCTTTTGATGGTGGAGGAACATGGCCATAGTCATGGACTGAGTGGGATCACATGAGCTTGGAGATGGAACTTGAACCGTGTGAGAGATGGATGATCCTTCTTCAGTGGGAGGACCTCTGTGTCTAAGTATAGTAAGTCACACTTCAGAAATAAGTTGGTTGAGGCTGTGGCTGAGTTTCTTTGATGTAGGCTGAGGACACACTACAGGGAGAAATCGCTCAGTGTTCTGCTTTCCTGTTGATAAACTAGCACAGCTCTGATCCTGGGACAAGGCTGGGATCCATGGGGCTGTTTAGCCATGAGGAAGTAGAAACTCCTGCACTAAGCTAGATCAAGGGCCTGATTTGTTGAGCATCCTGAGGCTTCAGGAAGCAGTAGGTGCTCCCAAGGGCATGTTGATCAGCACTCCCTTGACTCTCATCCCTTGTCATTCCCTCCAAGAGTGAGCTCTACGTGGGCAGAGTGTGGCCCATGTGTCCCCTCACCAAGTGCTACTGACACAGATCAATAGCACAGTCCCACAAGCTTCCTAAACAGCATTTGTCTGCATTTATTAATCCAGATTATTTTTTCTCCATCAGCTGGTCTAGTCTTGTCTTGAACTCCTGCAAATACTGACAGCTGACAGCATCCTTGGGCAAGGAGCTCCCCAGATTTGACCCCCACCACACAAGGACCTACCTGCTCTGAAATTTGCCCCAGATTTTGCACTGGGAAGAGGCAGCAAGACCAATCCCTGTCAGCCTTCTTTGGGCCGTGCCTGACTTTGTAGCCCTCTACCATAATCTCTTCAGCCATGTCTTTTCCAGACTGAGAAGTCCTGGTGTGCACAAGTCCTTGCATGCAGGAAGGCTCCTCCAGACCTTTGATCCTCCTTCATCCCCTTCTCCGTGTTGCCCTGTTACATTTTGGATTCAAGGCTTCAAAGAGGTGCCTTTTGGGGCACAGGTCAGTGCAGTGGCTTGGCAAGCATGCCTGGCCCACAGCTCTTGCTCCCTCCAGATGCTGCTGTTTCTTGGCCACAGGCTGTGCCAGCTCCTGTGATCCCATTTGCTTAAGTAATTGGCAGTGCATACCATGCATAACCAGCTCAGAGTTTGTGTTGGGTTTTTTTGATCCAGGGCTCTTTCTCCTCTGGAAGGGGAAAGGTGTCATTTGGGTGTTTTTATGAGTTGGGTCTCTCTCCTGACTGCAAATCCATCCTTCCAGTGTGAAATCTGCTTGGTTTTCCTGCAGAGACCCCATGGTGTGTGAGGAACTGTAGGTGAGAGCCTGGCATTGTCTGAGACCTGAAGGGAACACTTTCAGGGCTGTTCCAGCTCCTTTCCTTTGCTTTTATCCCAAGTAAAATGTATTTACATGGTAACACAGCAAAGCAAAATAAGCAACCAAACCTCACTGCAGTCAATTCACTCCCAGCCTATTTCATGTCGATAAGACCATGATGGACTCAAATTGGAACTTCAAACTTCTTTGAAGGCATTCAGCCAATTACAAAGGTGAGAACCGGCTACACAGTTTGGGTCCTGAGATGAACTTTGCTGTAGGTGAGGCTGTAATGTGAATTTGTCATGTGAATCTGTCTTGAGGACTAACTCTTTATATTTTTTTAGTGTTATTTTTTTTGCTACAGTTTTTCCTTCCTCCTGGCCCCACCACGAATTTGTCCTCACTCTAATCTTTTCTTTCGCAGCTAAAACTATTATCTTTATTGTTTCAAGGCTTGGCTTCTTCCTGTTGGATCTCCTAATTGGATTTTTACTCTCTGATCCATTTAGTCTCTCCTGTGCTTTCACTAAAACCTTTTAACCCTTCACTAACCAGTTCTGCTAACCAGTTTCCCTTGAAGGTGCTCCTCTCCCCACACTGCTCCGATTCACCCCCTCTCTCTGATTTGCAAGGGGACAGCTTTCCTAAGCCATGGATGTCCCCTCCAGTGTCACTGTCTGTACACAGGGTCATCACCACCTCTTTCACTCTGCAAGCTGCAAAGGCTCGTTGGGTTTCAACCAAGAATAACCAAAACAACTGACATCACCCTTTAAAAGGAGCTCTGAGGTCACCATGGAGCCAAAATCATCCAGAAACTGCGACATTTCAGCTGTTGGAAAAAGTCTGCTGCTTTGCCCAGATTCACCTCCCACCCAGAGCAGGTGCCAGTCCTGTGTTTCTGCCTGTCTTAATCAGTACTAGCAGCTACAAGAGAGGTGAAACAGCAGTGGGGCTGTGACCGCTTCTGGCACTGTGGGTCATTTAACCCTTCCACTCCTCTTCATCCTCTTTGGAAAATGCAGTTCGTACCTCCCATCAATCTTGCTCCTTTGGCCTTCAAGCCTCTCGTAACAGTGCCAGAGTCTTCACTGGAGGCTTTGAGCATGCCACGAGTAACTTGATTGCATTTCAAGTGCTTTCTGTACTGCTTAAATGACATCTGTCCTCCATACCAGCAGTGATCTCTGTCCTCTTCATGAGTAAAGCTTTGGTTTCTCCAGCCAGCAGGTATGCTCCAAGCTGTCCTATGAGCACAGCAAGATGCTAATGGAGGCATCTCCATTGAAAGAGTTATGGCATGGAGGGGGCTTGAGTAGGCCATATCCCAAGAAGGGGCTGCTGGTTTCATGGCCTGAGGCATGCAGCTCCTCTCCCAGGAGGAGGGTGGAGTTGAGACAATGGCATCTCACCCCTGGTCTGGTTTTTCTGTCAGGCCATGCAGTGATGCAGCGCTCCGATTTTTCAAGCAGCCAGGATCTTCACTCGTAATGTTCCTTCATAACAACTTGGGGCACAAGGAAGGAAACTCCCCTCCAGCTCAGTCAAGCCCAGTGTGAGCACAGGTGGTGGAATAAGATCTCCATTTAGCAAGATGTTAAGTACAAAAGGAGATGTAAATACAAAGGGAGGAAAAATGGGAAAAAGAGATACCAACCCTACTAACTGGCTGCTCAACCCAGATCCAGCTGCCTGGCTCTTAACAGGCCTCAATGGACCCAGTCCCTCTCCTCGTTTCATTCTTTTTCCCAGTCTTTTCCCCACCTCAGTGCCTTTGTGTTGAGGTTGCTGGAGCATGTTGCCATGGTTAAAGCTGTTATTCTCAGCAGGGTTTGCATCTTACCTGTGAGACAGACAGATATGGAGATGGAGATGTACATGAATATGTGTGTTTACCCTCATTTCAGTTCCCAGTGGCCATGCCGAAAAACAAATCTGATGGGAAAGGAGAACCCTTCTGGGGGAATGGTGAGAGAGGGAGAATACCACCTTGGAGGAGTTTCTCCAAGGAATACATAGTCTAAGCCAAAAGTGTGGGATAGAAGAGATGATCACCTGAGAGCAGGGGTGGGCAGAGATGGACACAGGCTTGTTGGAGGTGTTACTGGACTGAGAAAACACACAGCTTCAAGTCAAGTCTATTGTAAGGGTGCAGTGTACATGTGGAAATGTGGGGATCACAGTTCCCACCCTGCACAGTGTTCCCACACTGGCAGTGCCCACACAACATTCCTCCCTAGCCCTGTCATTTTCCTTGGCTTTGGTTGCTCCAAGTGCTAAAAGGGGGTTGCAAGTGTTATTTTTTAAAAATTATTTTTGAATGTGCTTATCAAATACATATTTTCTAAATTTTACTTTATTCTTATTCTTCTTTTATAATATTATTTATTTGAGGTACGGGGAAGGTGGGGAACTCAGTCTTTGGCACATTCCCATAGGTATTCTTGTCCAGAGAAAAATGGTAACAAAACCTTTGGCTTTTAGACTTTTAGGATTTTTGGCTTTGGTGTATCAGGCCACCATAATTTTATTGTTGTTCCTCAGGGAGTGATTCAGAATAATAGATCTGCTAGGAAAGATGGACCAAGTTCCTGAGTTTTTTGGCTAATGTTATTATGCAAGTTTGAATTGATGGAATGGTTCTGAATTGCTTCACTCAAACATGCAGTGAATGAAGAATTGAATCAATAGTCACTGGGCCCTCTTCCAGTCCCTTCAGAAACAATGGGTTTATTTCTCTCCTTCCCCCAGCCCACCTGCTCTGATGGTGGCTAGAGGGGAATTCTGGGGAGTTCCCAAAGGAGTAACTGCTTTAAGGGAAATCACTCTGTGCTGCTGCATCCAGACATGGTCTTATCCCAGGGGTCACTGGGTCAGTGCAGGTGATCTTGGGTGGCTGTGGATGGGACACCTGCACTGAATACAGGCAGAGCAGATCTTGCTTGGAGAAGCAAGAAGGGGCAAAACTGAGCCACTGGACCCTTTCTGCCCTGGATGGTTGACTGGTTTTGTCCACTCTGCCCCACCACTGGGTTAGTTTATCACATTCTATTGCTCTCTTGTAGCCTTGCTGCCTCAGAGTGATGTGGTGGAAGAGGCTTCTGCTGGGCCCTCCTTCCACTGTAACTCTTTCAAAGGTTCTATGGTTGGATGTCCCAGCTGTCTGGAGAGATGTTCTTTGCCCAGAGACACAACAGCTCTGCTGGCAGCTCAGCTGCAGGAGAGCTGTGCAAAAGGGGACCTTGTGCTCCCTCCCTGTGCTGGCAGTTGCAGTATCTTCAGCTCCTGAAGGAGCTGCTCAGTCCTGGAGGAGGGGGCTGAGTTTACTTATGCAATCCACCAGTGCTGCCCATGCCTGGCCAAAATGTGTGGGGCTGGTCAGGAGTGGCTCCTAGCCAAGAAGTGAGGCCCAGGCCCTCTGGAGTATTTTGATATCTCACATTCTTTGATTCTGCCTGAATAGGCAGGACTCCTCTCCCATCTAACATGAGGCACTTGACTATGCCTCGCTATACCTGGCTCCTGCCTAAGCGGAGGAGGAAGATGGCACCTCCTGGGGCTGAGTCAGTTGCCTGACAGAGAAATCACTCTCAAGTGGGATTTTTCCATTGACTGAAAATCTCCCCAGGTTACTGGGGCCCAAGATTATCTGCCTGCGTTAAAGCCTGAGATAAGAGATGGTGAATTGGGGGGCTGGAAGTTCACTCCTGTCTCCGGTGAGGACCAAATGGGTTGGGGATAAAGGGGAATGCTTCTAAATCATTTGCAAGAAGTCCAGAAATGGCTCTTTCTCCACTAGAGAAATGCTGGTAACAACCCCAGCTCAGTATTTCTGACAGCCTTGTCCCCAAGCCCCACTGCTGGCCAGGGCTGCTATTTGCCTTTCTCATGGGTGTTGCTACACCATGGCAGTGCCCAGACAGCCAGGTCTTACTGCCTTGTTCAACCCCTGTAACCTGCTGTTAAAAGCACTGACAGCACTGATAGGGAAGTCCTTTCATACCCACCTGGCTCCACACTGACACACACCTGATCTCCTGCCATGCTGTCTGTTCCCTTTGGGAAGGCTGCCAGAAATGTCCATGTTCTCACCCTCCTGCTCTGTGTGTGGCAGTGGGGCTGCAGCCCTGCCTGACAGCTGACAGCTTCCCCAAGCTGTGTCATTGGGGAGATGGAGCTAATGAGGGGGTGCAATCCATCCCATCACTTTCTGTGATTGTCATTCACCTTCTCCTCCCTCATCAAGTCGATGGGGAAATCTGGCATCTGAGCCAAACAGGGGACATCTGTAACCATGGTCTAACCAGCACTGCTGGAGGCTTGGTCCTGAGGATGAGCAGAGCAACCTCAGAGCCACATGGACACCTCCCTGTGCACTTGTCTGCTCTATAAAGTCACCACAAATTAACTGCAGGTATGTCCTGAAAATTATTGAGTTCAAGACCTTTACAGCCTCACGTGGGCCGTCTTCTGCAGGACCAGTGTCCTTAATTAAATCAGACCTCATTCACAAGGAGCTGTACTGAGCCCAAAGGCAAGGAAGGCAGTCAGGCTGCCTGGTGCTGTGCTGGCAAGATGTGGGTCCACTGGGAAAATGCTGCTACAGCTCATCCACATCCACCTGCAGGGCAGAGTGGGGTGAGGAGGCAGCCTGGATTCATTAATTGCTGCCATGGGATGGCAAGGAAACCAGCCCGAGTGCTGGCCAATGGAGGTGGATAGCACCTCAGCAGCAAAGCTAATTCATGGAGTGAAATGAGTGTTTGGGATGTGGTATAATGGAGAAGTGAGTCAGGCACAGCACTACATGTAGCTGATCTTATGGTTCCACCCTCCAGCATGCTCAGACCCCTTTTCAGGTCATCTTCTCTTGTGAGCTGGCAAAACCTTAGCGGTGTTCTTCTGGGGAGAATAAATGTCAGGGAGCAGGGTTAGCAGAAACCAGGTACACTTATCCCAGAAGCTCAGCATGTGGTCTGGGTGTGGAGGCTGTTGTTCTACAACTTTGTTCCATGAGCAGGAAGGAGATGAACATAGGTGGAAGGAGATGAACATAGGTGCCTGGGCTGGAGAGTCTGGGGGGCTTGAGGGGGGAAGCTCTGCCAGGATACCTGGGTTGCTGTTGTCTACCCTCTACCACCACCACGAAGGTCATGTGGATATCTCTCTTCAGAATCTACTCAGGCGCCTCTATCTACCCCACCTTGGGAAGAAGCCTGGTGGGTTGGGAAGAACCCTCTCTGGCTGTGGGGAGTCAAAATGCACCAGTTCCCACCTCTGGCATAGAAGGAAACAAGATGCTGGCTGCATCTTTCACTCGGGTGTGCACCTTAGCAGCAGCTACATGTGTTTGAGCAGAGAAGCCAGCACCAAGGTGCTGAGGAAACTTTCCTGTCTGACCGTCTGGGAGTGTGATGGCCAGACTGCTTTCTGATTGTTCAGACAGGAAAGTTTCCCTAACAGAGGATGGACTGTTTGTGTTGTGCACCCGAGTCCCGTGCTCACGAGGGGCTTAAGGCTCCAGCTCTGGGCTCCCTAAAAAACATCTTGCAGGAGCTGGCTGGGAGAAAAAAAAATGCCCCTGTGACTGCAAGCAAGCCAGAAAGCACAGCCCTGGAGCCGTGGGTCTGCGGGCTCGCACCCGCGCTGCGCCGTCTGGGGCAGAGCCAGGCAGGTGGAAGCGGCCGCACTGGGGCACAAGGAGCACACTGCCGGTGCTGGGGAAGCCCCATCGCTCCCGGGCAGAGGTGTCCTGGGCGCAGGCTCTCCCTGGTGAGGTGACCACCGGGATGTGGTGGGAGCCGGGGGTGGAGTAACAGGACATGCAGGAGGACCCAGGCTTGCGAACCCAGGTCTGGCAGCTGGGGAGAAGTGCTCTTTTCCCTTCTCTTCTCCACGGCTCTTTTGTTTTGCGCAGCCCGACAGAAGAGGCTTCCAGTAAGCGGCAGGGGTGGGGGCAGAGCCCACCCGCACAAAAGCAGCTCCCCACGGGCTCTGTGACCGCTGTCACGCTTTTTCGCTCAAATCAACGCCAGCAGTGGATGACGTGGGGCTGGTGCTCCCCAGCCCCGGGGCTGATTGGTCCCAGCTCAGGTTTGAACGCCAAGGTGTCCTGGCAACGAGAAGCAGAGGAGCCAGACTTTCCCGTCCCCACTCGGCTCCGGGAGCACGGCGGGTGCTGGGAAGCGAGAGGCATCGCGGGCGAGGAGCAGCGCGCAGGGCCGCTGGCTCTCCTCCAGGTACCCTGTGCGCGGTGCCGGCCATGCCCCAGCCCCAGCCTGGCGGCGGGGATGTTTCAGCCGCTGCGGGTGTCAGGTGGCCGCCGGTAGCGGCTCCGCACGGTGCCTCAGGCGGCACCTGGGCTCCCGCACGGACCGGCAGCGCTGGAGCTGCTTTCGGCTGCGAGTAGGGGTGGGGAGATCGCTGGTGTTTTGGGGGGGGGATCTTCAAAGTGCCCGTTCGGTAGTGTTTGTGGGAGGGATGCCTGGGGAGAAGCTGTGCAGGGAGGGGGAAGTCAAGGGGCCTGCCAACAGTTGTGTGGTCAGCTCTCCTGCCCCAAGAGGACGGAGCAAGTGATTTTGGCTAGTTTTGGGTTCGCCTGATTAATCAAAGTCACAAAAGCCCTGCAGGGCACCCGGGGCTCTGAGATGTGCTAGAAGAAGATGGCTTACATTGAAATGAAACTATTTTTCCTGCTGACAGAGAGCTGCTTTGCTTTTGCCTCAGTGCAACCCACCTGCAAGTGCGTCCCTCTGGAGCTCGGGGGTGAGGAGGGAAGGCCGCTCCAGGGCTCCGCTGTGTGCAGGAAAGCAAAGGGCATTGCGGGGGCGTGCTGTAAAGAAAAGGCTTTTTCCTCCACCTGGGAGATGCCAGCAGAGATGCGAGGAGCTGGCTGGGGGAAGTGTCTGCCCGCATGGGGAGGCAGCACTCAGCACAGCCCATTTTGCACAGCCCATTTTGCACCTGTCAAAAGTAGCAGAGACATACCTGTGTCTGTGAAAAGATGTGCCAACCATTCATGACAGGGCATGTCCAAGCTGTCCAAGATGAGAAACCACCTCCACAGGGTAACAGCCATCCCGGAGGAGCCTCCTGGCTCAGTGGCAGGTGGTGAGCTTGTGGAAGGGCTGGTGTCCTGCACGGGTTCGGTGGCAAACATTCAAAAGCAGTGCCACGACTCAGGTCTTGCTGCTGCAAGTGGGGGATGAAGAGGGGTAACAATGCCAAAGCCTTTTGGATCACATCTTGTGTTATTTATTAGGGCACAGGGCTGAGACCTGCCTGAACAATTATGTCTCACAGACCCAAAGGCGTGATGAGACTTGGAGATCCCTCCTAGTATCATGCTCATAGTAGAAGAGCAGTTCCTCAGCACCCCGGCAGCAGGGAAAGGCAGAGGGACACCACAAAATGAGCAGAGAGGGTTTTGCTGGCAGCGTGTTGTTGCTGACCTGGATTCTCACTGATGACCTGGAGGGGTAAGATTAGCACAGTCAGCTTGTCCCAGGGCTGTGGGAGATTAGAGAGAGGGAAAGGGTCGTGCCTGTTACATACCTCATTTACATTGTTTAAATGGGAATATGTAGCACAAGTTGTCAGTTAAAAAAAAAAAATATATCCTGCATACTGAAGTGTTGCCAAAGTTTATAATTTTGGAGTGGTGGGCTTACAGAAGAGGTTTTGCCTAGAAAACCCAGTTACTAGATCTGTGAGAATCAGTGATGCTTTTGGTACCTATATGAAAGTTAAGAAAAAATGGCTGTCCCATGTAGTAAGAGGAGGTTTGACCTATATAAACCTGAAAATAAATAAACATGAAAATTCGCTAAAGGGGAATGAAACAAACTGGGTATTTTAATTGTTTTTTCAACAATCATGTTTTAAAATTGAGTGGCTTGGGAGTGGATGATGTTCCTACTTGGACCAACAGCTCTCCCTGCTCCAATTAGTTCAAATAAGACTTGTTTCTCTGAAGGGTTAAGGTGAGTACATTCTTCAGGCTTTATTAAACCCATGAACAGTAATGTCAGTCTGAAACCCAAGAGAGGGCTAAACATACCCACACCTTGCAAGCCATAAACAGGAACAAATTCAGCTCTCTCTGTATCTCCCCAACAATTCAGCCGAGGCAGTTTATGAACTGGGAACATTAGCCCCAGTGAGGCAGGACTTTCCCAGATAGTCATTAAATAACTTATCTTTCCTGGTATTTTATGAAATAAACAGTGCCTGCTGCTTGCTAATAGCATCTGCTTTTATTTGAGTGGGATCGTATTTTATAACAATCCTTCTGTTCAGTTTGCGTGTTTGCAGTGACCCCAGCAAGCAATCACTCCTTGGCTGCTAGTAAATTCACTCCCAGAGGTTTAATGATGGTATTTACTGTAGGAGCTGCCAGTTTTAGGGCTGTAGTGATTAGGGAGGGTTGATGGGACACAGGGCAGTTGGGTAATTGCTAGTGATGAGCCAGTGAACTCCCAGGTAATTGCACCTTACCTGGAGAGGTGTGCTGGCATGAGCGGTGTTTTAAAGACAAAGCTGTGAGGAGGATAAAGGACAGTCATTGTCTCCACATGACAGCACTGAATCATGAACAGGAAATTATCCCTTCTCCTCACCTAGAAAAATAATGCTTGCTCTGTTTTCTTTCCTGTCTCTTCTTAAAGAAAAGGCAGTCATGGTAGGACACGTGTGCTTGTCAGTCTGTGCCCCTTCCTTCTCTTCGTACCCTTTAAACACTGTTGAGAAGTAGAGATGCTCTGCTTCAGGACACCTACAAGTGCCCGAAAATGGGTCTTGAGGGAAGGAAAGACAGACCTACTCCCTCACTGACCCTGAGAAGGCCTGGTATACACCAGACCTCGTTCGACACCAGAGAGGCCTGGTAGCAGAGGGATCCCGACAAAGCTCACTCAGCAGAAGGCTTCAACATAAGCTCAGATTTCCTCCCTAGATGTGAGGTCCAAGCAGTCCTGGTTCCTAGGACAGCAGACATCATTAATGATGTTAATAAAGGGAGACAGTAATTTTACTTTTAATGAATGTGGGAACTACATAAGTTGGTGCGGTCACTCACTAGAGCCCCATTGGCCCTTGGGCAAGATTTCTCAAGTCCCAGCCATTTCCATCTATGTTTGGGCTCCTCAGGATATTACTCATCCTGCACGTATGTGCATTTGGTAGTCCTCACCTGGCCCTAGTGTTTGAGGCTGTCTCTGGTCCTGCATCATCCCAACACCTGTGGTCTCCAGCCTTGGCACTTTGTGTTTGTTTGCCCTGAAGTGGAGAAGCCAAAATTGCTTTGCCCTCCCTGCTCATGAAGGAGAAGGCAAAGCAATTTTGATCCCTGTAATTGCCAGTCTCTCCTACCCCAGAAAGGAGTAATACCCAAAGCAAAGATGACACTAGAGTCCTCTAATGCCTCTTGAGTCTTCATCAGCAGGTCCTGGAGGGCTTTGGGAAAGATGCTGTGTGCCTTACATCTATTTTAGATCTGGGAGGGTTGAAGCAAAGCAAGGGCCAGAGCCTTAACACACAACGACAGGAATAGAGCAAATGGCAGGTTTAGGTAGGGGCAAAGGGACTGATAGAGCAAGGAGGCTGACAGTGATGCTCCTTGGTGGGTCTGGTACCAAGAATGCTCTGGTTAGGTGGCTCTTTATCTGCTAGAACCTTTTCTTTTTGCCTCGTGATTAAAAGACAAAGATGGGGAGTGTGTCTTTTTTCTCCATCTTAATGAGCTCTCCTCTCCCTCTGTAGCAAGAGAGAAAGATTGCAGCAAAACCAGCAAAACAAACTCCAGTACAAGATTGTTCCAGTGATGGGGAGAAAATAAGTAGTTTGTGGCCCAGAACCTCCCAGGAGAGGGGCTCTCTTGGTCCAGCAATGATTTAAGGGGCTTAGCGAGTCAGAAGTGCTGACAGTAAAGCTGTGGCAGGGTTATCAATATATTAAAATTTTGGGCAAATGGACCAGGTATTTTCAGGTACAGGCTGATAGAAATGCCAATGCTGGTCTGGACTGCCAAAGCTCCATGGACACGCCTGGAGCTGCTCTACTGTTCTGGCTGGTGGTAGGAAAAGGAGTTTCAGCTGTTCTCATTCGCAGCCTGATCCAAGCACTCGCTGCTCCACCTTTTTCTTTGTTGGCACGAGGGTTTCTCCAACTGCTTGATGCAGGGGCAGAAAAGAAAATAACCGTTTTCTCCCCTGGGGATTTTCTACAGCTGGACAAGTCCTTGATCCAGTTCTCTGCACCAACAGTAGTGCAGGCACGATGCAGAGGGGAGTGCCGGCTGTCAGCCCATGCCTGCCTGCTTTAACCATTCCAAAACAGAGTTTGGGTAAATGGATGAATCCTTTCCCTTCTCTTACCTGTGGTGCTCTTAAGGGAAACATGCTGATCATGGGTTTACAAACCACTGACAGATGTTTGAAATAATGTAGTTTAATCGTTGGTCCAGGACCACTCAGTCCAGTGGCTGTGACCTGAAGGAAATCCCTTCAAACCTGCTCTCTGGTACCAAGAGGAGCTCCAGGCTTCACCATAATAGTTTTGAACCTGAAGGTAGTGATGTACAGGCAAAGATCAGAGTATGAGATTCAGAGTCAGGAACTGCTGAGTGTTGATCCTGGATCTGCCTGGCCTGCCAACTCCTTTTGCTCTGGGGCAAATTATTCAGCTTTCCTTTTCCCTGATCCCCTTCCATCCCCTGTCCAAATCCTTTGTCACATGAGGCTTAGGAAGAAGCTTGCAAAACACCTGCGGAAGTGCTTTGAAGACAGAAAGCAGAATGCCCAAATGATAAGTTGCATGGGCAATATAAACAAACCTGGCTATATGTTTCCCAGGCTAAATGAGGAAGGAGGAGGGGTTAACTAGTGGGTGGCACCCATGTCCTAATTACAAGGCTTGTCCCTGGACAAGCTCCGTGTGAAGCATCCTGTTGGCTGAAAAACAGCTGATATAGTCACACCTGAGCAGAGGCAGGGGAGGAAAAACTTGTCACACGAGCAAACCAGGATAGGTGGAAATTTCCTTTGGGAAGAAGCGGGTAAGTGGTGGTACCAGCAGTGGGTTGGAGATGGTCTTCTGGACCACCTCCAGACCTACTGGTCCTGCTGTACCTCCTCTTTCTTCTTATCTGGTGCGTTTTTCCAGGTGGTTGCTGTATGGTCTTGAGGGTCCTACAACATCTAGGAAAGTCCTTCCTGGAGCTGCCTTCCTGCCATCAGACCCTGTTTATCCTCTCTGACACCTGATTCAGGGGAATAACTTCTGGCATTTTAGTACTCTCTTTGTCCCACACCAGTTTGTCAACTTAAAAAGCAGCACAGCCCCAGAATTGAAGATTGAATAAGTAAATTGTGAGTGCGCTTTGCTTTCTGAACCTTTCCAGCGTTTCAGGGGCACATCTCTAAGGTGATGTGGAGAGTGGGAGTTAAAACCTGATGGTGCATGTGTATGTGCTAAGAAAAGTGAGATATCCACACAAACAGCTTCTGTTGAGGAGACAAGAAACACAGCAGATGCTGGGAGGACTGATGGATTTTCCAAGCTTAGCCCCAGAAGGTGTCTTGGGCCTCTTCCACAACACCTGTGGCTCTCTCCTTACTGCCATTTTTTGCATTTCACTTGTGCTTATGACCTTGCCCTAAATCGAGGCTATTCTTGTAGGTGTAGCACACTGAAGAGCACCTGGAATGGGTTTGCAGGTCTGGCCCCTTGTTGTGGCCAAGTGATTTCTGCACGGGCAGGGAAGTGCAGATTTAGCAGCCTAGGACCAGGGAAAGCGATTGCAATTCACACCTCTGCCTCTGATTCTTTGTAGCTTGGGTGAAAATCAGTCCAGTTGGGATCAGTTGCATGAGGACATGTAAGTGCCTGAAGATGCAGGTTGACATCTTCATGCTGTTTATTTTGCTTTTAAGCTGGATCTGGTAGTTTGTTTTCATATTTCGGAAACAGGAAGAAGTATTTCTTGTGTCTCCTTACATTACTATTCTCCAGCCTGAAAGCTGCTGGGGTAGGAGATGTCTCTGTAGGTGTACAAGTGTGTGCTGCTGGCCCTGATCTCAGCTGGAGACCTGGAGTGAATCACACTAAGCCAGCCCTGCAGCTGAGAGGCCAAGATGCTCTTTAAGCCCTGCAGAGCTGCCTGTAGTGGAAGGTATTTTTTTCCCCAATGAACATTTGATTCCCGCAACACGATGGGGAAAGGGACATATCTGCACTACCTGGGTGTTCCTGTGGTGCATATCTGCACCACCTGTGCACTTGCTGTGGCCGAGCAGCACCTGCTCACAACCAGTGCTTTGCCTTGGAAGCCCCTGAGGGCTGCTGAATGTACCTGCTGCCTGGTTTCTCTCTTAGTTGGCATGGAACAGCCTGGGAGATTATTGCCCCCACCCATCCAGCTTGCCAGGCAGATGTTAGAGACGGTGATGGATATATCTGCTCTCAGATTAAAAAGCAGTTTAAAAACACATCCCCTGCCAGCTGTGGCCCTCTGCCCTGTTAGCTTTCAAGTGCTCTCTGGAAGAAATCCGTTGGTTTTTTGTTTGTTTTTTTTTTTTTTTAAATCAGCCCTACCCTTTCCTGCAGTCTTCTTGTGCTGTTCTCTGCCTGGCAAAGCCCCAGCAGCAGCCCCCAGGCAACGTGGCACGTGTAGTGGAAACGACTTTGGCTGACTGGGATGCTTTTGCAGGGAGTCCAGGTGCTGTACACAGTACAGTGGGGAGGAGAAGACGCCTCCGGATGGAAGTCAGAGATCTCTTCCTCCTCCCTTTTTTCTCCTGAACCCAGCAATTCAGTGGTTGTGTCAGCATAACTCGATAGCATGGGGATTGAGAGAAGCTGGAGCCTCCAAAGCAAAACCCTCAATTTGCTCTCAGTTGCCTGTTGCAGGAACCTCTGTTTCCTGGTGATAAAGGGAGAAAAGGAGCTGCATGGGGAGGATGCCACAGGATGACTTCTTCAGGGGGAGAGTGGATGGATGTTTTCTCCTCTGCATTGAACATTTGTATACCAGCTTGTCCTGTCCTGATGTCTCTGCATGGGCAATTTTGCCCTTAGCATGGGTTTTCCTGGGTTTTCCCAGGGACTTTGAGGGTTAGTCATCCCCTTGCTGCCTTCCCAGGGCTTCTCATCCTGCCAGAGCCTGTAACAGCATGGGCTGTGGTGCAGGTCTCACTCCTTTCCTCAGTTTGCCATGCTACAGTGGCAGCAAGGATGTGCTGGTCACTGCACTCAGATTAAAGGCTGGTAAGCTGCCCTTTTGCTGAGGTAGATTTAAAGGTCAAAGAGCAGCAATGCTCAAAAAAATACCTCCTCTCTTTATCTGGTAGGAGATGTGGGTGAAAAATTCTGTCTCGGTGCTGATGCTATTGGGACAGGGATGCTGGGATGGCAGCCTTAGTGGGAGATGGTTAGTCATGGTGGTGGAGGGGAAATCCGTAAGAGAAAAATATAAATTATATGTGTTCAATAGATAGAGAGACATTACTTCTACCAGCACTGTAAACCAGGCCTGTTCTCCCCACCTCCCCCCAGATTCTACCAGCCTAATCTGGAATTTTCTGTGCAATATTTGGTTTTTATCACTAAGTCTTGAAGGAACTGTATTTTCAAGCAGCCAGTGACTCCTTTTCTCTAAAAAAACATTTGTTTTCCCCTGAAGTCAGCTCAGAGCACCTGTCTCTTGGAAAACCAGGCCCCTTTAAGATGTCTCAGGCTGCTTTGAATCACTAATTGCTTCTGAATAGGCAGGCCAAATGTTTTATCACTTCAAACTCCCATAGCAATGCAAATCTATACAGCTGAGAAGCCTCTTTCCATGCATGGGGGTGATGGGTAAAGATAAGGATTAAAAATAGAAACAAATTCAGGCCGGGGGTCCTCTTTGTTCCTCCCTGCCCTCGGTGGGGTTGCCAGGGCTACATTTGTTCCCCTGCATCATTTTTGGACGAGATCCAGTGCCCCTTGAATGCAAAGGCAAGAGGTACAGTGGCGGGAGAGGGCTGGATGAGGTCCTAGGTACATACATATTTCATTGCCCATGCCCGGCTCTGGATTGTTTTCTCTCTCTGGTTTCACAAAGGTGGTGTTTTCTAAAACTCCCGCTTGTTGAGGGCGACACATTCCAGGCTTCATCCCGTCTAAAGTTTCTGGCTTTTCAGTTGTTTCCCACTCTGAATGGCAGCCAGGCGTATTTCCCATGCCTGGGGGGAAAGGGGGCGATGCTTGGTAGGAAAACAGGACTCGCCAGAGCACTGTTTGGAGGGGACTCCATGTGCTGTGACATGTCCTGCTCGGGGCTGCTGTGTGTGCTTTGGGCTGTGCTGGCTCACACACGCTGCAGGAGATGAGCAGCACTTTGCAAAGCCTCACTGGTACAGAGCTAGCCTGACTTCTTTAACTAACCCACAGCCTGAAGGCAAATATTGACTGTTAAGGGGTGGAAAATCTCGGTGAGCAAGGGCAGTCTAAATCCTCCTTTTTGCTTAGGTCGCCTGTTATTAGAGCTGCCTGCTGTGTGCTGAGTATGGCTGTGCTCAAAAATTGCCAAGAGCTCAGCATTATGGAAGCAAAAGCCAATTTACTGACTTTCCAATAGAAAGGAAGATACATGCTGAATGTGCATCTGTTGGATGATATTTCTGTTTCAGGCATGCTGCTAACATACAAATGGAAAAGCAACTTTGCATGATTTATGTAGTTACTAGAAAAACCTGGGTTAAGAAGATGATACTTTGTAGTGTATTGGGCACTATTTATTCTCATCAGGGGAGGCTATAAAATCTATTTTCTATTTGGCTCCCCAAGTGAATTCCAGTTGACATTACCTATCCTACTCGAGTACTTTGGACATGGAGAGCAGATAAAGTATCCTGACAAATAACATCTTCATGTAAAATCAATAGCTAATAAGAAATCCTTCCCTTGAAGATGATAGCAATCTATCTTTAAAATTAAAATATAGACTGCAAAATTTTGTCAAAGAGGAAAACAAAAAAATCTCTGTTCCTCTTTGTTTAGGTATTATTTGTGTGTTACAGGTGCATATAGGACCCAGTTAGGACTTGATCAATTAAGGATAACTCATGTTATCTTCATTGTACTTTTAAAAGAGACAGCTGCTTTCCCACCAGACTGGGATTTCCAGGGAGGCACAAAGGAACTGGAATGATTTTCAGCTTTCAATCCTGTTCTCCAAAGACCTTTGACTCAACAGGACTAAAACTCAGGCTTAAATCTTTCAAGGGTTTGTCTTCAGTGTTGGGTTCCAGCCCAGGTGAACTGGGCTGCATACATCTTACTGAACTGGGGTGTTCATACATAACCCTGGTCCTCCTAGAAGGGGGGAAAAAAAAAAAAGTAAGGTTTTGAGTATAAAAAGGACAACTAGAAACTAGAAAGCTTGCTTGTACTTTATGGGCTTGTGTGTAGAGGTGGTCTTGGATGTCCAAGTCAGTACCTAAAGCAGTCCAGGCTTGGGACCCTCCTTATTTCTGCCCAAGGTCCCTGCTTGGAGACCACCAAGACACAGAGCTGGTGCAAGGCTGTGCTGTGCTCTGACACCTGGCACCAGCAGCCCCAGCAGAGCAAGGTGTGGGAGAGAACCTCCAGTGCTGGTGCTCTCAGAGGGCTGTGAGGCTGAAGATGTGGGGGCTGGCTGTGTAATGGGGGGGATTCTGAGGGCACAGCCTGGCAGGTGGACCTGTTGGAAAAGCAATTAGGGGCCAATGGGAATGGCATGGGTAGAGAGCAGGAAAAGGTGTCCTGAAGGGTGGAAGCTGTGCCAGGCTCAGGTGCCCTCCCAGCTCGAAACTGGGAGCCCAGGCAGGGAAGGAGGGGGAATAGCTGGAGCAAGAACCAGAAAAACCTGCTCACACCAGCCCAGGATTCGCATTACTCACACTGCTTTAAAACAGGTCAGGTTTGCTTTGGTTTCCAGGTAAAGATGGCCAAACTGCCTAAGGACTGTTTTCAGCTCAGCTTAGAGCAATTCTGAGCTACCGTGTGCCTGCTCACTGTGTCACTGCTCCTCTGCACTCCTACCCATCCCCAGTGCAAGGTCTTTCCTGGGATTTGCTTTCTGAGCAAAGGCTGGGCTGGAGGCATGCACGAGGACATGTTTCCCAGCCCACCTGAGGGGTGATAACCATGAGTGGTGGGATCACAACATGACACTCACCTCCTGACCTGCCACAAGCTTTGGCTCTCACACAGCAAGTTTGCTGCTTGAAGCTGGATGGGAGACTGCATCTGGGGATGCTCCCCATTGCAAAGGAAGAGTGGTCTGCCTCCCCCAGATGCTGTCAGGTGAGAAGCTCATGGCAGCAGTGCAAGCTGTCCTGCTGCAGGTCCCATCTGCAAACACCAGGGTCAACCTCACGTGATTTATCAGGTTATTATAGTCAGCTTCAACTAGGTGTGCATAGCAAAGATGAAACCACTTTTTTTTTTGGGAAGAAGGAGGGGAAAAGGAGCTAACAGAAATCAGATTGTCAGAGGCTAATGGCTGCGTCTGCTTATTAGGCAGCAATAACAGTAATTTACCTTTGAATCGCAATAATTCATCATAACACTTTCCACCTACCTCATGAACCCTCGCTGCTTATCTCACCCCTCTTGTTCAGGGATCTGAAAGCATTTCATAAACATTAATTAATTATTCCTCCACACCCCTGGAAGCAAAGTAAACATTACCCTAATTTTGCAGCTTGAGAAGCTGAGCTCACCTAAAGAGATAATAACTGAGCAGGGGTGCAGGAGCCCAGAGAGCAGGCCCCTATCCCAGCTTCGACCACAAGCACCTTTCTGCAGAGTGCAATGTGGGCACTGGGGGCAGGGTCCAGGGTAATCCAGTCCTTCATCCATGCACCTTTTTGGGCTTGTCCCCATTTTCAGATGGCAGGAGAGGCGTAAAAATGGTGAGTGTTGCTCCTGCCTTGGAGATGTCTCACACTCATCGCTATCTCATCACCTTCAAGCCTCCACCACAGGGACCAGGCACCTGCCAGTGTGTGAAGCACCTGCCATTATTCACAGTAGGACTCTCCCTTTTCTTAATGACTACGTTAATGACCCTAATCTGTCGGTGTGAGTGTGGTTAATCCCACAGTTCTGGGTACGAGTTGTTCAGAGACGATTCCTCTCCTGCCTTCTCACACCTCACTTTGCATCCTAACCCAGTGCTTCGGCGCTGAGATGAGCGGGTGAGACCTTTGCAAAGCAGAAGGCACCACCCCTGTCCTGGCTTGAAAATCGGGCTGCTGTGAGTAAATCTGCAGGATGGAACAATAACAAATCCAGCAATCTCTCTCCAATGTCTCGGCTAAGGGATGTGACAGGAGCGATATCCTGAAACAAGATGCTTGATGTTAGACCTGTGCTCAAGTGCTTTGATGGATCTCGGTCCTTGAGGAAGAGGGAGCCTGCCACCCTGGATGCGGTGTGTGACGAAGATGTAAACTAAGGGGAGAATGTCCCCTGCAAATAATGAGCCCTGGCAGTGAAGGGGGGGATGAGACACCCAAGGTCCATGAGACATCAGCCTGTTGGGAAGGGGAATTTTTTTTTCCCCTGAAACCAACGGTTGACTTCTGGAAGCCAAATGGGTTCCAGCATCAGAGCAGGAGGAGGGTCGTGTTTCACAGACAAGTCATGGTGGATTAAATGTAAATGAATCTGTAGCATGATGGACAAATGGGATCAGTGCCGGGAGCCCCAGCTCCTGGTGGGGGATGGATTAGTGATGGGTACTGGTGCATTTGCACGCAGGGAGGGAGTGAATGGCAAGGCAGGGAGGTTTCCAGCATTGCCCTGCCTGTAGCACCGAAGGAAAGAGACATCTCCGGGCTCAAAGAAGAGAGGTCAAGCCTAGATAAACACCAGCTTGGTCCCCCATCAGAGAATCACTGAGGCATGAAGAAAAACTTTAACAGCTGCAATGCTGCTTTTGAACCTCCGAGTAAAAGGGAGGGTCAGGAGGTCAAAACTTTCAATGCCTCTGGGAAGAAGAGGACTTTTCTCCACAAGCCTTTGAAAAACCGAACTAAATTAGCATGACCACACTGCTAAATGCTTGGGAAACCCGAACGGCTCGGGTCACAGGCTACCCGAGCAGCAGAATGGCAAAGAGCTGTTGCATTCCCATACTCAACAGCCATAATTAATGAGGCTATTTCCTAGGCGAAAAGCAGGTCTTCTGCCCAGCACCTGGACGGGAAACAAAACCTTGCAGGATGTGCCCTGGGCATCTTTTCTTCTCCTGATACTGTTACCTTTTCCCCTTTCTGTTTCTCCCATCCATTTTCTCTCTCTCACTTCCATCCACCATTGTTTCAGCCGCTTTTTCCTCCCCTGCTCCCAGTGTCACACAGCTCAGCTCGCTGTTTGAAGTGGGGAATGGCAATGAAGTTGTAATGATCCAGCCATGCTCTCCCCCGGGGCTGCTGAATGGGAATGCAGGAGCTCCAACCTAACTAAATCACATTTTTTTCCTCATTTTTATTGTAAGAGCCCTGCTTCTCATTTTGAGTCACTCACTTTCACTTTGAAGATAGATTTTGCTTGTTTGGACCTTTTGCAAGAGCCATTCTAGCAAAGACCAGGCAATGCAAACTTCTGGAGGATGTAGAGACCTGGAGTTTTTCGTTCTGACTCTATCATGGGTTTCATATTCCTCTTGTACTGTGAGTGTGCTGGGCACCATTTCTCATGAGACATTTTGCAGGTCTCCCTTCACGGTGCTCACCACCAGAGATGTGAAAAGCAGAGAGGCACATGCAGACCTTGCAGTGGCTCTCAGTGCTTTTGGGAAAGGGTTGTATGCCTACACAGGGCAATCCAAAGACATAAGACCAGCCCAGCCAAAAAGTTGACTGATTCAGACTGCAATCCTGCAGGCTGCTGTTGAGCATCCCTATTCCTACTGCAGCCACAGGAGAGAAGTGCTCAGCAACTTTGCCAGGCTTGCTGCAGAAGTGGAAGGAATACTGCCTTGAATGAAGCAGGAGGACAGGAAATACATCCCATTTCAGAGGTCAGAAGGCCTGCCCTTGAAGGAGAACAGCTCATCTACCCACTAGCCCAAGGTCTCTCCTTCCTGCAAGCCCTAGCCCAAGCAGGCCTGCAGGTGGAAATGAGGGGGTAGAGTCTGTAGTACCCTGGCTGTCAGCTGCAGGGCTCTGCGGTGCCAAGCCCCAATGTGGCTTTCCTGTGATGCTGCAGCATCTTTTCTTTCTCATGTCTCATCTCTTGTTGTCCTAGAAACAGAGGAAAAAATTTTTCCAGAGAAGCCCTTTTGTTAACACTTGAGGCAGCGTCTGCTGCCTCTCACCAAAACAGTGTATGGTCACAAAATAAAACCGTTGTCAGAAAATATATGGTGAATTCAAAGCCTTTCAAAGAAACCTGAAAAAACTTAATACCCTCCAAATTTTCCTGAAGCCCTAAGAGCACTGAAAGGGTCAGTGGGCACTTTGTAACACTGCTACAAATGTATATTGAGCAACAGAAGACAGTACTGTGTATGTATATATAAATATTTTTATAGATGTAATTATATGTATTATTTTTACATGTTGTTGAGAGAGAGAGAGAGGTCCTCACTTCTAGCTTTGGATTTTGAGGTGAAGGATGTCTGCTGGAAGAGAAAGTCAACATGCCATAGGGTACTGACCACTTTTCACTCCTGGTATCAGGCCTTTCCTGGAAAGGCCTGGGATTTTGGGGACGATTGTCTTAATTTGAGAGGGAAACTCATCTTCTGGGGAAAACGTGCCCTTCTGTGTGCTGAGCCAGGCAAGGGATGCACTGGGTAATTTCTCTGAGATACATGAAATGTTGTAGCTGTGTCAGGAAAGAATAGTGACTGACAAATTTCCTGTGGCTTGAAGGATCTGGAGACACATTCCCAAGGCCTCAAGGAGTCCTTGGTAAGGGGAGCAGGAGAGGAAAGCAGGCAGGAAGGTTTGACAGCCACGATGCTGACCACATCCAGCTCCTGTGGGGAGCAGGGGATGTGCGGCACTTCTGAAAATCTGGCTTCCCACACTTTCCTTCTAGAAAGGGGCCTGAAAAAGAGACTTTCCTCTGTTTTCCCCTCCCAACCACAGCTCAGAGGGTTTTGGGTTTGTGCCAAAAGCCAAAACCCAGCAGCTCTGCAGATTCTGGTGCCTCAAATACCCTTTTTCCTCTGATCTCCCACACTGAGCATGGACTGTAGCATAGACTAACACTGCTGGGCCTGGGTGGCTATCCCAGGGAAGATGTGCTCTGCCAAGAGAGGCTACAGCTGGTGACCTGCTGCTCACCCACACTACGTTTGTACTCAGGAGGGGGGTTTTGTGCAAACCTTAAGAAGCCTTAGAACAAGGACACTTCTTGTGCTCCTGAGCAGAGCAGCAAGACAAGCATCATCTTCTTTGGGGAAACTCAGATAGGATTACTATCTCGTCTGCTGCTGGAGAGAGCAAAGAACCTGCTTGGTTATGATTCAGCTGCTCAGGATGCTGAGACAGCATTGCTCTCCTCCCTAAAGCAGCCTGGCTGCTCAGTGAGAACTGTAAAATGAGAACATGACTTTCCAAAACTCTAAAATACACCTGTAGAAAACCTAGCGAGGAACCAGTGAGCACAAGCCCAGAAATAAGCTCATTCACTATTCCTGGTCAGTCCCTGAACATGCCCTCAGCATCACGGGAGCTTTAAGAATAAATCTGAAGATGGGCTGAGACAGAGCTATGGCTTGGGAAGATGATCCATCAGCCAGCCTGGAAAGGCTCACCACTGTGAAATTATACCTGAGACATTTTTTTCCATCTCAGGTGATAGAAGGTGTGGAGAACTCTTTTTAGGGTGAGGAATCAAGGGATCACACAGACATGTGAGTCAGAGTTAGTTTATTTCTTTTTCACAACAATAACTTTACAAGTGAAAAGAGATTTCCGATCTTTTTACAACCTGCTAAAGGTAGAAAGATTTAAAACTCAAAATCTTTTTCTTAAAAGAAAGACAACCATCCTTGCTAGTGGCAAATGAACCTCTGTTCAGTTTGTGTCCGATTGGGATCTCAGAAGAGTATCCAACCTATTAAATAAGATATTCATCTCCTGAGAGCAGCCTTTGTTGTTTTCTTTTATAGATCTTTGTTCCTCCTGTGCTGTAAGGTCTCCAGGGCATGGCCTATGTTACGGAGTGCCAGATGTACTATCTGATTTTAGGAGATCATAATTATGAGGAATATGTCAGAACAACAGAAAACTTCATTTAAAAACCCAATTAAAGCTGCCGAGTGACAGTTACATACTGGTGTATTGCATCACCTCCTAATCCCAGCAGCTTCCATGTGGAGAAGGGAGTAGTTAAGGATATCATAAACCTTAGATACAGATATCATAAGGCCCACAAGAGATGGGGATTTTTCAGACTCTAAGTTAAAATTAACACACATTTTGTGATAGAGCAGCAAACCTAAGATCTGTTTTGGAGCAGTCACCTCAGAATCTGGGGTCTGATGGGTGGGTTGTCCTTTCTCAGGAGCAGTGGGACACTTCACAAGGCATTCTGGATAAAGAAATATAAAGGTAGCTGTGTGTCTGCAACTGGGCTTGCAACAGCACAGGTCTTGCTGGAGCACCATCACCAGCAGAGACCTCAAGGATGGGATGCTGATGCAACCACAGCCATCCCCATTGCTTGGGGGGCCACAGAGGACGGGCATTGACATGCAGGGTGGGGGGAGCTTTCAGGTGGGTTTTTTGAGAGGTAGGATGGAAAAAGCTGATGGAGGGAGGAGGTGAGAAGTTTCCAAAGCCTCCAGCACGACAGCAGACACCTGCTTCTTCCAAAACCGGCTGAACCTGTCTCCCTGCCATCATTTCTCTGAGGTTTTAGGGTGTTTTAAGCCCCCGGCAAGGTGAAGGGCACGAGGCTCGAGGGCTGAACCCTCCTCCTGTGCCAGGCCAAGCTCTTCCTCTCCAAAAAGGGGTTGTTTTCTCTGTTCTACTCAGGGACCTGCTGGGACAGGTGGAGGTCTGGTCCCTGCTGTCGGACAGGCTGAGTGCTTCCAGCCGGGAATGAGCCTGCCCATATGGCCCCACCGAGCCAGGAGTCAGGGATAGGGAAGTACAGGGCAGTTTTGCTTGGTTTCTTTTTAGGAAAGGAGATTTTAAGTCTTCTTTTAAAAAACATGATAACATTTTCAGATTTTTTTTAAAAGATAATTTAATAACCTTTCTAAATAAAAGGAGAATTCAATACTTTAAAAAAGTGTTTTATAAGAGTTTTATTTTTATTGGAGAGTTTTAAAGTTAAGAGTTTAGGGGGAAATTGTGGAATTTATGAGTTCTTTAAAAAACAACCAAACAGGAGAATTTAAGATTTTATTTTAAAAGGAGAATTTTAATTTATTGGTTTTTTAGAGGGGTTTTACAACTTTTTTAAAATGAGAATTTAAGGTTGTTGGGGGAGGTTTTAAAAGAAGAATTTAAGACTTTTTTTTAAAGAAGAATTTCAGACCTTTTGGGTTTTTTTCACACCCGAGGTGACGGTGCGAGTTTCGTGTGTGGGGCGGTGCTCACCTGGCGGGGGCGGCGCTCACCTGGCGGGGCGGGCCCGGCGGGGNCAGTCGCCGCCTCGCCCGCCTGGCAGGGCCCACCGGGGCGGGGGACAGCCCCACGGGGCTGCAAAGTGGGGCAGGGGCGGCGAGCAGCTGGCTTGGGGCAGGGCGCCGCAGTAAGCCTGGATCCTGTAAGGAGAGCCTGGGCTGGGGTAACTGGGAGCGGCGCTCGGCACCGGCGAGACCCCGAGCCGCGCTGCCACCTGCCCGCTGCCGCGCCGGTCGTGTCCCGGTCGGTCGAGCACCGGGTGGCTTTGCCTCCCAGCTGCCCGAGGCATCCCCAGCAGCTCCGGCCCAACAGCACGGTGCCCCCAGGCCCTGCTGGCAGGAGCAGCATCGGGGCCCCACCGGCACGGCAAGCGCTGTCCAGAGCCCCCAGCGGAGGAGCCGAGGCGGCGTGGGGGTCTCAGCTGCCCGTGCCAGGAACCTCCTCCCCTCGCATCCGTGGGGCAAAACCGCCCGTCCTTTCTCCCTTCATAGGCGTCTCCGTCTCCCCGAGGAGAGGGGTTAAATTCCTCGATAAGAACCAGGCTCCAGCCGCATACTTCTGATGCCTTCTGTGAACTCTGCCGGCAGGTTGGCAGGTTGTTTCGTAACTCCACTTGTGGCCTGCTGCAGGGGGAAGAAGCGGGGGGGACGGGACACCAAACTCCTCTCTTGGTTTGTTTTTTTTTTTTTCCCTGCCCTGCAACAGCACTTCGTAATTGCAGGTTAGAAACCCAAACGTGGGTTCAAGGGTATTGTACAGAAGAAAGGGTCACAGCCGTGCACCTCTGACTCAGTGGCTGCCTCAGGCACAGCCCACGGTACTCCCCTTGGGATGGCTGATTTCAGGAGAAATTAGGAGGAGACGGGTGAGAAATGGTCGAAAGAGACGAAACGGGAGCTTTGGCCGCTCCTCGCCATGAGCCGGGGCCCGCTCCCCGGGATGCCGGTGCTAACGGCGCGCTGCCGGGACTTGCCGGGCAGGCACCGGGCCCCGGCAGCGTGTGGGAGCACGAATGCCCCAGCTCCGCTGTCAAATGGCGGGGCCCTGGCGCCTGGCGGAATCGGGCAGCGGTGCTGCACACACCTGTCAGCTCACCTCGAGGGGCAGCTCTGTGGGGAGCTGCGCTCCTCGTGAGGCAGGAATTGCAGCTTTTCTTGGGGAGAAGAGAGCAAACCGTGTGCATGTGTTGTATCTGCAGTGGGTAGGAGTGGGAAGCGTTTTCCGAACGCTGCTGGTTTTCTCCTTATCAGGCAGTGCCGGTGATGTCTTCTCAGGAAGGGGCTGTGGGGAAGGGGGGATGCTCTTACCTTCTGCTGGTACCGTTGGAATGCCAGGAATCCTCCCACATCCCAGTTATCTGCTGGGGGAGCCTGAGCACGGCGCCTGGACTCCCTCTCAGCATAGCTCCACTGGCTTCCCCATGCCCTCTTGAAAGAAATGGCATGGAAATCCAGAAGCTCCCACAAGTGCATACATTTTCCTAAAGCCTTTCTTCCACCATGTCGTTCAAAGTTGTGAGGCCAGGGAGCGCTGCTTGCAGCACCTGCAGATGCCCAGTGCTCATAGCATTGGGCACGGCGGTGCTGGGGGTCCTACACTATTTCCTAGCAAGGGGATGCCAGTTGCTCTAAAATATAAAACTCTTTGTAAATGAGTGTGAGAGGGACGTGGGAATTAGTTCTACCCAGGTCCTAAAGAGGCAGACCCAAGCAATAATCGGGCAACGTGGGTGTGTTGTCCACCTCCATAGAGGAGATGTGTCCTGCGGTTGCCTTCACTGTCGTCATGTGCTGCAGGGAAACATTACTTGAGTGTATCTGCATGGTCCACACTGGTTCATCCCTTCCACGTTTTTCAGCATCTCTCTGTCCTGTCTTGTTCACATTGTCTTCTACAGGAAAAACCTCCAGTGGTGGCTCGGAATTGACCTAAGTCCATGTTCTGTTGTTTCTCTATGTGCTGGGGAGGGAATGTTTTGGGACCAAATCCAGACAAAGGGTTAATCCTCCCTGGCTGGCAGGCAGTGATGTGTGTGCCAAGGCTTCAGAGCAGAGTATTTTCTGGAGTCATGTGAGGTTGGGTGCTGTGGTGGGCTAGGTAGAAATCCAGGTGCTGCTTGACAATGGGTTGGTCTGTGCCCAAGTTTAAATAAAGGTGTGAGGGACACTTTAAGTGTCAGCTCTGTGTGTATGCATTGTTTTCAAGAGCATCTTTTTAAAGGATGTTCTTCCATCTGTCCCAACTTGTCTAAGCCCTTGTAAACCTGTGTATTCAAATTAAAGCATAAGCGTGGCTCCACTGAAGGCTTTTAACTGAATCCTATTGTTGTAAAAGTTTGCTAACATTTTTGTGTCCTTCCACTTTTCAGACGCCAAGTTCAGGAGCTCCTAAAAGCAGCTGATTATCTGGCTTTTTGTGGGCTGGAGCCAGCATTTTTTTGAGGGTTGGGGTGCTTCCAGCTGCCCCAGGCTAGTCATCAAGAATAACTTGTGGCTAAAAAAAAAAAAAACAAAAAAACAACCAAAAAACTGGGGGGGGAATAACCTGAAACACTTCTTAACCAAACACATGGATGGATCAATGGATCAGCACTAAGCTGGAAACTTTGGGGCAGTTGAGCACCATCTGAATTTGAGAAGGTTTTTTCTACTGCTTCCTAACCATGCTGCAGTACAGGTCCTGCTGAAACTCTTAATCTTTGGAGCCACATGCTCAACCTTCCTGTGTCCTCCCAGGTGCCTCCTGCATATCTGGGAGGACTGACAGTGGAATGTTACTGTGCTCTCAACAGCCTTTTGGCATCCAGAGCTCTCCATGGATGTCCTCCATGGTGTTAGACCTAGCATTGTACTCCTGAGCACAGCAGGAACTCTGGAGGCACCTAGAGCATCCTGCAGGAGCATAGCTGTGTTGGCAGAGAAGCCCAGCAAGTGCCAGCTTCCCTTTTGCTCCTGGCTTTTTCTGCCAGCCCAGGGAAACCACTGGCACCCAGATGGTGTTGTGAAGCTGTCTGACTGGGAGAGCACTTGTAGGGTTCTTGCTGGTTTAATGATTCCTGCTGTGAACATTGCTTTCCTCAGGAAATATGAGTGTGCAGCAGGGAGCTGGTTTCTGCCTCTGGATGCTTGCCTGAGGCAGCCGGTGGTGTGCAGCAGGTTGGATAAACACCATAGGCATCTCTAGATAAGAATAAAGATGGATTGTGTTGGTTTTTCTGGAGGCTTTGTGGTTGCTGTTTTCACTTGCCATTTTTTATTTTCTTTTCCAAGTTCTGGCAATGTTTGGAGGTGTCAGCACTGCTTTCTGCTAAAAGCCAAACATACTTGCAGTATGCAGGGAATGCTGGGTGGACCTCCTTGCATGTTGTGATCAGTGCTGGCTGGTTCCTGCAACACAAACACACACACTCTTCTCTGAGCTTTTCAGAAAGCAGCTCGTGGTCTCCCTGGATCTTGACCAGTATGCTCAGGTCTTTGCTTGATGGTTTGTGCCTGTAGAAAGTTAGGTGTTTCCCAGGCTTGCTCTGAGGTCATCTCTCCTTCCCCTTCTCCCTGCCCTGATTCCTCTGGGATGGGACTTTCTCAGGGCAGCTTGTCAGGTCCTTGGGGTCTCATCCCACAGGAGTGGCTCTGCAAGGCTTTCCCAGGGCTAACCCAGCCTGGACACAAGGTTGTACCACACCATACATGATCCAAGGTATTCCCACCTGCCCACCATCAGTGAGGAAAAAAAAGCTGTGTCTGCATAGGTGTTTGTGCATAAAGAATTCCTGTAGTTGTTTGAGGGGTTTTGCTGGGTTTTTTAAAGACCTTTTCTATTGCTCTTTCCAGTCTTTTAAAAATCTTGCAAAATCGGCATCATATGTTAGAAAAGGACATTTGCTCTCCCACTCTGCAAGGGAAGCATCATTGGGATGCAGGAGTGGAGGTGCTAGAAACATGGCTTTGAATCTTTGAGATGCTGCATGCCAAGGACTAGCTGTCCCTCAAAGCTGCTTCTCCTCAAGTACTCTTTGGAGTGCCTTAATGCAGTTTGAGGATTGCCTAGGCTGAGACACTGGATTTGGTCTTGTCCTCTTTGAATTCGTTTGGCTTTTTAATGACCTGCTGGGAGGAAGTTGGGCTAGGAAACTCAAAAGTACGTATTTCCCCAAAGCAACCCCATGTGAGCATTAGCTGCATGAGGATTAAGCACCCAAATGCTTTAGAAGAAACAATATATTTTTACTGAGTCTCCCACTCTGTGCAGGAGAAATGCTGGGCCAGTCCCCAGCACAAGTTCCTATCCCATTTGGTCCTTCAGGTATCACTAAGTGCTGGACCTATGTATGAAGCAGGAGGGGCTTTTGCTGGCATTAAAACCCCTTCAGCCAAAAGTCCAGCAAGGCAGTTGGGGGTATTAGAGTTGGTCATACAGCCATGATTTCCACCACTTGTTGTAGGACTGTGATTTGTACCCCTGGATGGATGTCCCAGGTGCCTCTAGAGAGATATGCTGTGATTTTACTGCTTTAAAGAGCTTATTGTTTCTGGGTGGGTTCAGGCAGGGATTGATAGCACCTCCACCTAATTAGTCATGTGCCAAGTAGTGTGAAAGCAGAGACTTCTAAATTACCCAAGGGTCTTATCAAAGGTTTCAGCCAGGATTCATTCTGAGTCTCTTGTTTATTTGTCTTCGTGTCTGTGTATATGAGAGAAAGGAGCCTATTCAGCTGTCTGTAAAGAGTCATTAAAATCCTTTTTAATCCTACAAAGTTATAAATAAATATCCATGACATCATGCACCTGCATATTCACCAGTGCATCCTCTCTTCTGGACGCCCAGCAGTGTGTCCTTGACGGGTGGCTGCTTTCTGAAGCAGGGTAGGAAACTGCAAGTTATTCTGGAAATGGAGAATAAAATCTGGAAGGTTTATCCCTGGTTGTGCATTTGCTAATTTGTTAATTACCCTCTCCTGTAGGAGGAGAATTGGAGTGGAAAGAGGGTTGCTGGTGGCTGACAACAGCACTTCTAAAGGAGGCTGGAAGGCAGGTTGGAGGGAAAATATTTGTAGGTCATTTGGCTTTTCTATGTCCCTGGTCCTACTTGCAGAAGAGCTACAGAGCCTGAATTTTCCTGTAATCATATGGAGATTAAATTCTTGATTAATTTGACAGGAGACAGGGAGAGTGTTTGTCTCCACTTGCATTATAGGTAGCCAAGGCTCATCTCATCCTCTGGGCTGGACTGGGCAAGCATCTCAAGGGCTTTGAGGGTTGTTTCTGGCTCTTCTCGAGGCATTGGGAGAGAGACCTCATTCAGAGAGAGTTTTCTCAGTTTTGGTCTCGTCCTTGAAGGTGTGGGGGAATGGAAATTCTCTTCTTTGGCTGGGGAGGAGTATTTCCAAGGCTTGAGCAGGCTCTTCCCTCTCAAGATTCCTCCTGTGTTCTGCGTGGTGACAAATCTAAGCTGTGTTCTGACTTGGGGAATGGACTGTGTGTAACAACAGGGGAATGTTCACAAATTGCATCGTGCTTTCACTGATGACTGAATGCTGTGGAAGATGAACACAGCAGACATTCTGGACCTGCTGGCATGTGAGTGCCATGGTTGTGTTTGTGTGGATGCTTTGGTAAATACCCCTCAGAGTTTGCCTTTTAAGAGCTGTATTGTGAGTCATTCCCTAAAGATGATGCACCTAATCTACATCAGCCTAGAGCCCCAAGATACCTAGACCTAGTCTTGCCCCTGTACTGGGGCAAAGCCAGCTCTATCCTGGGCATGGCATCAGGGTGCACGCAACTGCACAAGAGAAAAGGAGCGTGGCAGTGCAAAAGCCTTTCCTCTTTCTCCTCTAATCTATACAGTGTTGCTAATTTTGCTTCTCCCCCTCGGGAAGAAGCTGGGGATTTACTTCCAGCTACTTTCGTGAAGTCACTCTTCGAATGTGGGACTAGGGAGTGACATTAAGGGTTACAGGAATAGCAGGTGCTGCCAATGGTTCCCTTGCAAACCTTTGTGTTTTGGGCAGACTTTCCTAGCCAGCCCTGCCAGCTCTTCTCCCCCCATGGACAGTAGCCATTAGTGCTGCAGGGGAGAAATGCGATGCGGGAAGGTGTGAAAGATGATCCTTCCGCTTCCAGGCTGAAGCGCTGTAATGTGAGTTTGTGCAGTAGGTGGAGGGGTGTTTTTGCTGCTTTTAATTTATAATGAGCTTTTGGTTGGTGGCTCATCTGTGGGGTGGACTGACTAGTAATCATCCCTAAAATGTCACTGCCTGTGATTCTTGATGTTTCACGTGACTCTCAATGCTGACTTGCCATGGCCACAAATCTTGATCTTAACTTGTCTAAGAGGGAGAAAAGGTTTCCCAGCTTTTTCACAGTGCTATTTCTGAAGTTTCCGTGTAGGTCTCATGCTGTAACAGACCCAAAAGCTTGAGTTAAAAACTAGAAATCCTGATAGGTAGGGATGGGATGGAGTGAGTATCTTTGACATCAGTCATGATGTGAGCCTCCCTCCCTTAAGTCCCTGCCGAAGGCCATCACCCTGAGGACCGTCCCCATCCTGCATCACAGCCCTGGGCAGGATTTGTCCCTGACTCTTCTGCCCTGCTCAACATAGGCCAGCCTCCTCAGGCATGTTAGCATGGGTCTGTAATTTTTGGGAGGAAGTGGAGCAGAAAATCTCTAAGCCTCTGTTTTTCTCTTAATGGGGGGTTGCTGGCATGGTGCTTATGGCTCTCCAGAAATCTGCCTCTTTGGGCAGTTCCTGCAAGATTGCAAGGTCCTTGTGTGGGACATGTCCCCCTTGGGCTGCCAGAGGATTTTGGTGGTGGTCTGTGACTTCTGGCTCAAGTTATGCTTTAGCTGTCGAGCATGCAAATACCACAAGACATTCTTTTCCTTTGATCTCCTTTAGTGCAAAAAGCCCTTGAAATACAGATGTAACTTTTGCTGATGCCAAGTGTGCATTATGCATTGTAGGATGCCCCCAGCAGAAGCTGTTTGCCATTGAAAGGCAGCAGACCGTGGCGGGTGTTTGGGCTCGGGTCCACACATCTCTGGTAAAAGTCCACCTCCAGGTTAAATTACTTATTTTGGTAATTTGCTAAGTTTTAGGGCTTTATGTCAGGCACAACATGTCAGAGTAGGGAGCTGGATGGGGGGTGATGGGTGAACTGAGGATATGGGGTTATTATGGCCACCCCTAAATCAGCTGCTTGGGCGTGAATTAGAGCCCCATGCCTGCTGCTTCCTTGCTCCTGGGTGCTTGTGGCTGCCTTGCATAAGAGCTGGTGGCTTCCTTAGGCCTGGGGGGTGAGGAGCGCTTGCACACCCTCCCTGTGATGGCGGAAGGGCAAAGAGCTGCCTCTCTGGGCTGTGAGCACTGTGGCAGGACTCGTTTGTCACCTCTTGAGCTTGTTTAACCCGTGTCAACTCTTTGTGTGGGGATGAAGTAACCCATTTGCTGCTCCAGTTTGGAGCTCTGTGCTAGCATCCCGCCCACACCCTGATGGTGTGGACAAGGACAGGACACTGCCCTCTTTGGTAGGTGACCCTCTGGGCTGCCTTGCACCAGGCCAGGGGATGTGTTCCTTCAGGATCCTGGGGCCAGCATCCTCAGGACAAGCTGGAATGGTGGCAAGGTCACGCACCAAGTGGCTGCAGGCAGGGGCTCTGCCTGGTGCTCCCAGCTGCGGTGACAGGGACCATCAGTGGTTGCCAGACTGCTGCATGGACAGCTTGTTCAGAGATGTGGATGGTCATCTCTGCCCAGCATGGGAACTGCCAGCCTGTGAAATGCCATGACATCAAACCTTGCCATAGCTGATCCGTGCTCACTGCTGGCCATGCTGGTCAACCCTGACCGTGCCATCACCTTCTGTCCTGGGATGGACATGGCATGGAAAGCCTAGCACAGCTGCTTGGTCCCTGCAACAGCTCAGCCAAGGGCAGGTGATGCCACCCCAAAAGAGGGTCCCGAGGCAGAAGGACACAGTTTGTGGTCTGGAGGGAAACCTGGACCATGTCCCATCCCCTCCAGCCTGCTGCAGGTGCTGGCAGGAGGCTTCAGTTATTTATGGATCTTCTCTGTGTTGGTCACCTGAGTAACAGGGAGGCTTCTGCCCCACCAGAGTTTTCAGCAGGTGGGCAAGTACCGGCTCCCTCTTTGGTGCCCAGGAGCTGGGCCAGTACTTCGAGCAGGGAAAGACAAGAGGAAGTATTAAATAGCTGCTGGATGTGTCACCGCAGCAGTTGATGCAGGGCAGTGAGTCACAACCGGCCTGCCAGCGCCCCGGCATGGAGGATGGCAGCACAGGGACACCCCTCCCCTCCCCTCCCCTCTGGCTGCTTACTCATATGGTGGGTTGGGGTTTTTTTAATGGTGTGTCTGCACACGGCCGGGATGAGCATCCCCCTGGCACTGGGTGGAAGAGGAGCCAGAGGGTCAGGTTGGAAGTAGAAATAAAACAACTGAGAGTACCCCAGCATTTTCCTGGATGCAAAGCTGCTGGTCCCCATGGACACCTTGGGGCTTCATCACAGCCTGCTCTCAGGTACAAATGCAGTTTATTTACTGTGAGTCTTTATGACCCTACCCTCAGCCCAAACCCTGACACAAAAGGCTGGCTTCTGGATTCCTTTCACTTTTAATTAGACTTTTTTGGAAGCCTTCCCTGTGGTGCTGCTCTCCTGCCACCTGGCTCTGTACCCAGCTCGCTGCCAGGGGGCAGACATAGGGAGGTGAGTGAACCTGCAAAAATGGGTGAAACCTTAGTGCTTGCAGGTTGCCCATCTCAAAACCTCTATTCTGGTCCCAGATGGTCCTTACCAGGAGCTGTGGGAGAAGTGTTTGGGGTGCTTTGAGATTTGGGTTGCAACGGGCCTTTGCTGTTGGGTGCAAAATGGGTGGGTTTTTTCCAAAGCAGATTTTTTTTTTTTTTTTTTCCAAGTCTCGTGTGTGGCAAGATGTAGTAGAAAGGTTCTTGAAAAGTGCTTGCAGTCCTTGGGTGGAAGGTGCTGTCTCAGTTTCTGAGAGACCCCACAGGACACACAGCAGGTGGCCCTTACAAACCAGAGGTGGTCCTCACTTCTGTGAGAAGGGTGACTAGCCAGTTTTCTTGGCTGGGTGTGTATCCTGTCAGGGCTAGGGTAGGTCACCAAATCCTTGTGAGTCCCAGCAGCCATCAGGATGGCAGTTTGCAGGAACAGAATGTGTATCCTCCTGCACGTGCAGAAATACTCCTTCATCTCCTCTTTCTTTAGCCTGACAGTTTCAGGGAGGCTGGTAACAGCAGTGCAGTAGAATCAAAGCTGCAAGATCTGAGATTTTTAATTTAATTTTTTTTTTTAAGTGTCAGCATTGAAATTCTGACTTTCAGTTAGGAAATCTGTTGAAGCCATAGTATGAATCATCCCTACCCTCAATTTTAGGACCCATCACATGGGGAAAGGGAACAGAAAATTAGTCATTTTGTTAATCTGCTTCCAATAAAAATTATTTAGAAGTCTATAGTGGGGAGGGGATAAGAATAAAATGAGTGGCCTTTGGGAGCAGCCATCGTGTGTCCTGGCACCCCCAGCCACCTTCTGGCTTCCGTGGTGCTGTTTTGGGGCAGGGGCAGGGGCAGGGCCTGGCAGCTGCCTGCACTTCTGGTTCATGATCAAATTGATCTCCTAGGGCAAATACAAACAGAGGCAGCTGGAAACCTGCCTTCTGCTGAGAAAAGCTGCTCTTCCCCAGGAAAAGTAATACTTGCCCAAAATAAGCCCATTATTTCTTCTAGCTGGTGGCATAATGAAGGCACCCACTGTTACTGCAGGGGGTCAGCAGAGAAACTCATGGAGAGGGGGCTCTATTTGCAAGTGGAGCAATGAGACTCTCCCCCAGCTGCTGTGGCTTTGAGTGATGATGAAGAACTGAGTGGGTTACAGCAAAGGTGATGCTGGGGGCAAGGTGAATGTTTTTAGGTTTATTGCCTGGTGGGTTTTAGGGTGGGGTTTTTTTGAACTAGGGTGGTGCTGAGTGCAGCCTGTGATGTCCCTCCCAAGCAGGAGCTGAGGGGTTCCAGGAGCATTGCAAGTCCCCTCAGATAGGGATGAGCCTTCATCCTGTCAGCTCCCTCGTGAGGCCCAGGATTTTGGGGAAGAGGGGCGGCCAGGCTGGTTTTGGGTGGGAGCTGATTCTCCCCAGAAGGCAGAGAGAGGGCAGGCAGAGAAAAGAGCAGCTTCCAGCCCTATTTAACTATGTCCTCCAAGGGGACAGATAACATCCTGTATCTGGCAGCGAGCTGGAGATGACTCCCAAAACCCCCAGAGGTTACACCAAGGACTTGCAAGGATCTAAGGAAACAATAAAATCCATTGGACTTTGTGGTGCTGGAGAATGTGGTGGAGGACATGCCCTGGCTGCTTTTTGGGGGGTTTCTCTTACATGAGGAGCAAAGCTGGCTGCCTCTCTGGCAGCTTTTTGGCAGCGGTGTTCCGCATGCTGGTAAATGATTGCCTGGAACGCCGGCCAAGGCGGGGCCAGAGGTTGGTACTTGGTTTGAACCCGGACAGGTGCCCAGGACCCGTGTGCCGGCAGCCATCCCGCTCTCACGGCCCACAGCATTCGGCAGCCACTGGATTGTGCAGGCCAGGTGAGACTGTTTGGCGTGACTCAACAAGCTGGGTTGTTTTTCTTATTTATTCTTAAGCTCCCGGCCCCCTTACAGGGTCGTGGTACAAGAAGGAGGATTTGAGACTAGCTTGGTCCCTGGCCAGGGAAGAGGGGGGTAGGAAGTGCTCTCTGGGGTGTGTTGCGCTCCAGTTTTGGTGTTAGGGTGCTGCTGAGGGGGAGGTCGGGGGGGTGGTGAACAACAGTGGCTTCAGGGTGAGTTGGGTGGTGCCAGAGCGGCATCTGGACTTTGCTCCGTGCCGGGGGACACTTGCAGCCTTGAATACACAGGATTGGGGAGTGGTGCCAGAACACAGCTTTAAATTTAAATCTAACAAATTTTAGTGGTTTGGGACTTACGGGGAGGTGGGCCAAACCCAAGGTGTCCTTCAGCCCCACAGTTTTCCCTGGTTGTTCAGCCAAGGCAAACATGAGCTCAGCGCTGAGGTATTTGCAATGGCTGCTCTGTTCCCGTGTTTTGGAGGTGGGCAGGGAGGTGGCACCAACAGGACCCGGCACCTGCGCAGAGCAGCCTCACTAAGCTGTGGCTTCCCTGGTTCCTCCTGGCCTTTCTCACACCATGATTAAATCTCCTCATCACCAGAGACAGGACCCGTCAAGCCCTCCCTTTGATTACTCAAGAAGCAACAAAAAAATAATGAAGAAGTGGAGTTTAACCTAAGGTCAAGCTTTGTCACAGCCTGGCTGCAAACTTGGGACAGCTGGAGCAGGGGGATGGTGGGGCTGCAACCAGCCAGGTGAGGTTGGGAAAGCAGTTCCTGACACCATGGATGGAGGGCCTGGAAATTTTGTGTATGGTACTCCATGCAGGGCTTTCGGACAAGATTGATACTGTCAAAACCAGTGTTGTAGCAGGGAAAATAGATACATCTTTGCACAGTGTTTGAAAACACTGTAAGCTCAAATATTGGAGTTCTTTACAGCTGGTGCTTAATTTTTTAAAATTTATGACTGTTGCAGTTGTTGAGCTGCTGGAAGAGCAGGAGTTGGGTGTTCCCAGGCTAACAGGTGTTGTTTTAAGGTAGTAGTAGCTACTGGATGGGAGTTGAGCTGTGCCCTGGTGTTGGTCAGAGTCTGGGCTTTGTCATGGGTGTTTATGCCTGGCTCCCCCTCCCAAACCCTACTTTTGGTTGTGCTTTTGTTCAGAAAGAGGCTTTATTTTAATTTCTTAATCCCTTTCTGATAAATTGAGATGGATGTAAATACGAGAAGATTAAAATGTGCACTATCTGCACCTTCCCTCTATATCATTGCAAAAGCAGGCAGCCAGCAGTTCCTCTGCCTTTTCCAATGCTGTTTAGAAAATCCCTCACTGCCACTGTCAGATTCTCAGAGAAATTGCAGTGAAAGTCCAGCAAACCCATTAAAAGTCTGTTCTCACAGCAGAAATAACCTGGGCATCTTTTGGGCACCATACAGGCACACAAACCCCATTGTTTCCCACCACAGGAAGATTTGGACCCACTGTCCAGACATGTGGGGAAAAAATATTTTCTTTGCAGATGAATATCAGAATTTAATAACATCAGCCAAAATGCAATCTGTGCACAGGATGGCAGTGAACAACTTCTTGGTCTAGGATTCATCCCATGGAATGATGATTTTAAATGATGACACTGCTTTTAAAGCATCTTGTATTCCTTGTTAGTGGCTTGTGATGGAAACCTTGTTTTTTTTCTTCCCACAGGCAGCCTGTCCTGCAATGACCCAGAGCACCTGAGGCCCGGCAGCCGTGGGGATGGAGCTGAAGGTCTGGGTGGATGGGATCCAGAGGGTCGTGTGTGGAGTCTCAGAGCAAACCACCTGCCAAGAAGTGGTCATTGCCCTGGCACGGGCCATTGGTGAGCCATCTCCATCTGCTGGGGGGATGCCCCACCTGCAGGTTCTTCCTGGGAAGAGGAGTCCTTGGGTGGGTGGAGGTCTTGCTATGTGGTGGTGGGGATGCCTGTGGGGCAGCAGCTTCAGCACACCCCTGCTGGCCTCCGCTTTCCCAGGCTGATGTGCTCCCCTCCTCCCGGCAGGTCAGACGGGCCGCTATGTGCTGGTGCAGAAGCTGCGGGAGAAGGAGCGGCAGCTGCTGCCGCTGGAGTGTCCCCTGGAGTCGCTGGCCAAGTGTGGGCAGTATGCCAACGATGTGCAGTTCATCCTGCGGCGGACGGGCCCCAGCATGGCCGAGCGGCCCTCCTCAGAGGGTGCTCCCCAAGCTCCCGAGAGGACGTTCATCCGGGCCAGCTTGCCCATCAAACCCAGGCTCACCAGCATAGATGGACCCCGTTGCAGGGAGCCAAAAAAATCCATGACCTTCAACCTGGGTCCTACAGGCTCCAGTGACCTGTTCACCGTGAGCCGATGGAGGCACCAAACACGGGATGGGATAGACTTGGAGGGTGGTGGGATTGTCCAGCCCTCCAAGGAGGAGCTTTTTAGGAGAGTGCTGCAGCAGCAGGAGCAGCTGCATTCCTTGGAGGCCCACGGGGACACCCTAGAAATGGACCTACAGCTCTGGGAGCGCAGCCGGCTTGCTGGCCAGGAGAATGAGATCCTCTATCTGGAGCAACTGGTGCGGAGGAATGAGACGGAGCTGGGTGAGGAGGAGTTTTGGCAGAGTGAGCTCCGGCTGGAAAAGGAGTGCGAGCGGGAGCGGCAGGAGCGGGTTAGGAGCCTGCGAGCCAGCCTGGAGGAGTACACCCAGAGGATCTATGAGCTGAGTGTCCGGACTGAAGCCCTGCAGGAGGAGATCCAATGGGAGATGGCTGAGAGGGCCAAGAGGGGGAAGGAGATCTCTGTGCCCAGTCCCATAGAGCTGGAGGACATGGCTACCAAAATGAAAAGGGACCTGGAGGCCAAGGTCAAGCAAGGCACCCAGTTGGAGAGCAACCTGGCCAGCGTGGAGAAGGCCCTGGAGGAAGCTGAAAAGAACCTGCAGGTAGATAGGACTAGGCTGAGCCACCCCATGGGGTGGTAGGACCTTCAGGAGGGGATGGGACCAACTTTCCAGCCACATTAGACCAATGGATTGAGTGGGGTTGGTTACCACACCTGCCCAGTGAACTTGGGGCTGGGTGCACAGCTCTCAGCAGTAGGGATCACTGTCAGAGGGACACCATCACTCTTGCCCCACTGGCACAGGGTCCTACACCCATTGCTCTCCATGCAAGCTGCATCTGGGCTGATGCTCCTGTGCTGACTGGTGCACCAGGATCACAGCATCACCCTGCTCCAGCACGGACAGTGGTGCTGGAGCAAGTGGCCCATGTGTGGGG